>JAZDUA010000759.1:327500-587177 GCA_038098605.1 Gryllus longicercus
GGATTTACTCTAGGTTTTACCAATGTTGCAATACGGGAAAACTGCGAAAGTGACTGCAGTGAAAATGCGGGTTGCTGTCCGAACAAGCACATATGAGTTGAGAAAGTTTCTCAACATGCAATTAATCACAAAAGCTATTGAATAAATCCTTCAGTATTTGTTTAAAAATGTGAAAATTTTAAACCGGAAAGGACTTTATGGATATGTTGTAGTGTTACTAATAATGGCTGTGAAAGAGAAAAAAACATGATCAGTGTGTGATAACACTGATGAAACAAAAACTATTTCTTGAACGTTCGTAAATTTATGATTATTAATATACATAAAATGTGGAATTTAATAATACGTGAAATTAGTACGTACTTTGCGTTAAGTAGTATCTCTTTTTGATTACGAATCTTTTTGAGAAGGTAATTTTAGCAAGCAGAATTCGTATTCGACGGAATGTAGAGTGCGCCTGATGATTGGAAGATTTCTATTTGTTCAAAAGAGATCGAAACATGGGAAATATTGTAACTAGAGGAGGAAAATGGAAAAAAACGGAGATAGAAACGGGAAATGGGATGGAAGGGGAAACGGTACGGTGATAGAAACGGGCGAGGAGCTGTAAAGAGTGGTGTTAGAATGGTAAAAAAAAGGATAAAGTGTGAAATTGGGGATAGAATGACAAAAGCGAGAATATAGTATAAAAGGGGGTACAGAACGGGAAGAACGAGGATAGAGTGGAAAGAGCATGGATATAATAGGAAGAACGAGTGTAGAAATAAAAGAGCGGGAATATAATGAGAGATGAGATAGAATGTGGTTATAGAGTGGTTGTAGACTGGGAAGGGAGAGGATAGGAAAGGAAGAGCTAGGATAGAAAAGGATGAGCGGAGAAGAAAAGGAAGAGCGACGATAGAGGGAAGACCACAAATATGAGAGGAGCGACAATAGAAAGAAAAAAGCAAGATTGGAATGGGAAGAGTGAAGATAGAATGGGAAGAGCGAGGACAGGGTATAAAAACTGGAACAGAATGGGAAGAGCAAGGATAGAAAATAATCGGCAGAATGAGAATAGAGTGGGAAGAGCGGGAATAAAACGAGAGAAACCTTGACGGAATGGGAAGATTGAGGGTGGAATGAGAACAGCGACAATAGAAGCGCAGAAACGCGCGAGGCAAAAGCGACAGGGAAGGGGTGGGAGCGGGGGCGGGGGCGGGGGCTGGGCACCTCCGGTCGATCGTAATGACTCGTTCCCGCGCGCCGAGATTGTGTAATTTTATCGACGCTAGTCGATCCGCGCCGAGCGGGCCTCGGCACCCACTCCCAGCCCGATACTTCGTAGAGAGTTGCGAACTTCGCTCTTTCCCCGCCACGCCCCTCCCTTCTCCTCGCCACCCCCTGTCTATATAGCGTCTCTCCAAACGACCCTGAGCGACGGCGACCACGTGAACGCACGAAAGTCCGGATTTGTGGATTATGGAACAGTTCTGTGAACGATGAAAAGTTTTGGAAACTTGCGTTTGTCTGTTTGACACGAGAACTCCGACATCACGCCTGAACGAATTTAAATACGACGCAGAAGACACTTTGAAGTAGCTATGAAACATAGAGTTCCGCCCAGGTGACAGTCCACCTGTCATATTGCATAATGAAAGCGTTGAATCATTTTGTCTGCGCCGAGAGTGAAGCTTTAGAACTTCTTGTTGGTGGTTTGTGTTTACTCTTCGAAATTTTTAAAAGAACATTTTACTTTCATGAACAGCTCATTGCTCCGTTTTCCTGTTCTAAAGTTTTTATGATCTGAGATATGTACTATTGGACGATGATTGAATTTCGTTACCCAACAAATTTAATGTAATTAAATAGGTCAAAATGGAGTAAGATCTAAGAAAGAATTTAAAAGGAAACTAACAAATAAGCAATTTCTCCGCAACAAACTAAAGAATATACAAATCACAGTCATAATCGATCTGCATATTCACCTCATGTTCCCAACCGTTTCAACAAGATTTACCCTGAAAAACATTCTGACCGACAAAGTGCTGCAAACCGCATTCAACTCTCACAAAATATCACCAGGCACCTTCACGCATCCACAATGTACACCTACGTACTAATAATGTAATAATGTACATCTCCTTTTATGAACCTAAATGATTTCTCTTCATTGTTTCTTCATTTTCAGCTTGATATTTATTTCGGACTCTGAGTGCTGAACAAAATTTTGTATTGCACAAAACGGGCAAAAAGTAGTTTAATTTAGTATAAAGATACTAATATTGTTGTATTTTGATTTACTCTGCTTCACTCTTTCTAAAATAATATTCCCGAAACGTAACTTGTAGATTTGCGGTAGCATTTTGCAAGGATTGCGAAAGTGCGGTAGATATAAAACCGGGGACTACGTCTACCTGGGCGCGCTGTTGTATCATCATGTGCTTCACTTTCTCAACCCTTTCAGCCTCAGCTCCTCCGCCGCGACATTTTTATATTCGCGCAATTCATTGCGGCTTGCGACGGGCGAGAAACGAAGTGTGTGAGTCGGGAGGGGGCGGGGCGAGGAGGGGGGGCGGCAAATGGGCGATGCGGGGGCGATCGATGGGGGCGGAGAGGGCGAAAGGCGTCGCCACCGGCGCTCTGATTGCGCGAGCCTTCGTATCCTTTCCACCTCCTCCCCCCCACCCCCGCCCCCGCCCCCGGCCCCGGCCCCGCCCCCGCCCTCGTCTCGGGAACGCCTGTTGCTAAGAAAGATACCGAGCAGGGGTCGATGTCACGTCGAGGGGAAGAGGAAGAAGGCGAGAAAAGAGAGTGAGAGTGAAAGAAGGAAGCAAATAATCCCATTTTGTTTAGAAAATTATCGAAGCATAGTCGTTACAAATAAACGAAGAAACACAAAATAAAGAACCCCGAAAAAGGGATATGAATACGTAAATAATTGTGTGTATGAAACTAAGCGTGGTTTTTGTAATCTTTACTACGAAAAATAATAATTTAGAATAATTATTTATTACACTAGAACAAAAATGCATTTTTTGTGTTCCTATAGGATTACAAGATAGTTTTTAAATTCAAACGACCCACCAAGAGACATATACCACAAATATAGTACGTATAACGAATTTCTTCAAGTAAATTCTTATTCAGAAAACTAAGCATAATTAGTAATAAAAATTAATTTTAAATATAGAACAGTTTCTTGATCTACCATTCTCAGGCAAACAAATTATCTTGAAAACGTACAGTTAGAAAAATATATTAACGGTCTTTTTTTCTTAGCAAATTTAGTTTTAATTAGTTTCAATCTGATTAATCAAGTCGTAATCATCAAAAAAGAAAACAACACAGCATCGGCAAGATAGCATAGTAGTACCTTGACTCATCCCCTCACGTGTCTTCTCTTAATTTCTTCCAGACTATTGTAGAATGATTCTAGTAGAAAAAGTTCCAATCGAATTGCCTTTTCGGGGGAAATCGACTGATATATTAATAATCTCTGAAAATGCCCGTTAATTCAAAACACATGCTTTTTCAGGAATGCTTCAAGATTGTTTTTGAATGTTTCAAAACAATAATCGGCATTAGTTAACGGTCAGCTCGCTTGCTTGCCCAGGAAATGACGGAAGAGGCCTATACGTGATTAGCGGACGGACACACTTAGATTACCCGATTACTTTATATAGGAAGATAATAATAATAATAATAATAATAATAATAATAATAATAATAATAATAATAATAATAATAATAATAATAATAATAATAATAATAATAATAATAATGTATTAGGCCTATTAGGGTCGAATTAATTTTTGTCAGCTAGCAGCGTTTCCACGCCTGTGCCCTGTTTACATTAACTACGCCTGGGAGAGTAAAAGGTTGTGACGGGCATGACCTATTCCCATCACCGGATCTAGCATGCTTGTCGTGCCTGAGCTTGTAATTCGTCTTGCAGCTATATAAACTCATACGATTGTAATGTAAAGTTACAGCTTTAATTCTGCCCCGGCCGTTAACCGAACTCAGTATTGCACCGAGGAAAGATAGCACGCCATCCAACATGATAATAATAACAACCCCATTAATAAATATAACGTTTCACTCTTAATAGGTATTACAGGCTCGGATCCACGGGGAGGGCATTGAGGGAAATCCTCACCCCCTCCTAAATTTTTCAATAAGTATTAATTTTTACTTGTCACAAACTTTTCATGCCAAACTGTTTTAGGATAATCATTAATACGAATAAAATCGTATTGCAGCATGATCTAGTGTAGACTACGACATTTTACAAAATCTGTAATATGACACCTTTGACCAACATATTTTGAATTTCCCCTCCTAAAACTCGTCTTGGGATCCGCCCCTGGATATTACAGTACAATAAGACAATACGTAACAAACATAATCTTCGCAGTGGAAAGTTTTCCCCACCATAATTAACTGCCGTTCGTTTGAAGCGGCACCTCCACCGAAAGATCCTCTCAGTTACCACAGCGATAAAATACGAGCGTCGCGAGAGTGTCGTGCAAGGGGGGCCGCGCCGCGCAAGAAAGCCAGCACAGAAGGCGGCGGCGGCGGCGGCGGCGGCGGCGGCGGCGGCGGCCGAGCGCGCCGTCGTAACAGGTGGCGAGGGGGCGGGGCGGTGCAGCGGGGCGCAGCAGGGCGCGAGCCAGACACGCGCCTCACCCCACGCAGGCAGGCAAGCAGGCAGGAAGTGCGCAGGAAGGAAGGAAGGAAGGAAGGAAGGAAGGATTGCCGTTTTGTCGGCGGCGGGGGCGGGGGCGGCGAGGCCGGCCCTCCGGCGGGGGCGGCGAGCCCTTCGCGTAACGATCGTATCTGGTGCAGGCGTGGCCATTAGCGCCGCACACACACACGCGCGCGCGCGCGCGCCCGCGGTCTCAAGCAGTGGGCCCGAAGCACGGCCGTGCCTGCTCCTCTCCTCGTCACGTGCTCTCCCTCCCTTTCATTTACGTTGTCCCTTTCTATATTCTCTGCTTGCTTTCAAGGGCGCATCGAGAAAATGTTTCAAGGCGGGGGCGAATATTTCTTAGGTTCTACAGAATAAAAATAATAAATAATGCTATAATGAAACAAACTATTGGGGTAATTATCATAACAAGCCGTTTTCGATTACCATTTTATTTATTTAAATAACTAAAATATAAAATAAATATGATTTTTATATAACATTCTTTTACAAAAATGTATTTCAAAGGGGGGCGCTCGCCTCAACTTCACCCCCCCCCCCCCCAAAGATCCGCCATTGCTTTCTCTCTCCCTCTCTCTCTCTCTCTCTCACACACACACACACACACAGTCTCTCTATTTCTCTCTCCCCCTCTCTCTCTCTCCCTCGCTCTGTCTCTCACACACACTCACAAACTAACACTCGCAACATACCTCTTGAACTGAATACAGTCTAAGCAATATTATTCAAGTACACGAACAGTGCACTAACTAATCCTTTGCACATTCTCTACATTGTTGGATGAAGAAAATATTCACGATATGATTCCAGTCTTAGCAGTACCATTCACTTTTCAATAATATTGATCAAAATTTTACAAAACGTTAAAAACGCTACACACTGAAAATGTTTCATTCGAGATTAATAAAGTCTGCTTGATTTGTTTGCTGTCGTATTTTGTAAGATGCTTTTTGAGATTGATATGAAATTATGACTAAAATATCCGCAAGGGATCCATGTTTCTTAAATACAATAAAACACATCCAATACAAGATACACCGTCACTAGAAAGTGTGTGTGGTGTTGCACCACGCGATATTTGTGCGCCGCACCGTACATTTCCGCAACGTGCGCCGCTTTGGGGCCAGTGCGCACGGCCGTCGCCAGCCCCGTCGCCCCCGCCCCCGCCCCCGCCCCACCCCCGGAGGCCGACAAGGGAGCGCGACGCTCACTGCGAGGGGCAGAACGCTCGGCACGCAACGACTCGCCCCACCCCCGCCCTTCCCCGCTCTCGCCGCCAGCCCCCATCCCCACTCCCGAACTCGTTCCTCCCTCGCCACCATTACCGAAATCGCTCTCGCCCTCGCCCTTGTCCCATCCTCGCTGCCACCCCTCTCCCCAAACCCTGCACCCACCCTCGCGCCACTCTCGCCACCGTCACCGAAATCGCTCTCGCCTTCGCCCTTGCCCACACCCTTACCCCGCCCTAGCCGCTATCCGCAAAACCCCGCTCTCGCCCTCGCCTCCACCCCCGAAACCCCGCTCTCGGCTGATCCTACTCTCGCCACAGAGGCAAACAACGCCGCCACCCTCGCCTCAAACCCCGCCCCCTCACTCTCACCTTGCTCCACCACACCAAAACTCCGCTCCCGCCCTCGCCCCAATCTCGCCACCGACACCGCCCTCGACATCGTCCTAGCTCTAAACCTCGTCTTAGCCCTAAACCTCGCCCCAGCTCCAACCCTGTTCTTGCCACCGCCCTCGCCCTTTTACCTGCCCTCACCCACCCCATGTCATTTCCTCCCGCCATCGCCCTCCCTACTGCCCCCGCCGCCACCCTCACAACCGCCCCCACCACCGCCTCCACCACCGCTCTCTTCGCCGCCACCACCCTCTCTCTGTTTCCCCGCCCGCGGTGCGTTGGCCGTCGCTCGGCCCCTTGTGGACGCGTCCAGGGGGCCACGGCGACGCCCACACTGCGTTCCCTTGCCATTGCTGTAGGAAGGCACTAGACCTCCGACCGCGGAACGTAAGAAGGAAGACAAGAAAACGGATTCGAGATTTCCTCGTGCGCTTTCAAAGGAGAGCGAAGGAGCGTGAATAATAGGGGAGTAAATAAAATCAGGGGAATTGAGAAATTCAAGATATTGAATTTTACGTCCTACTTGGCATATTCACGGTGAATGTCCCCCTGTACGACTAGACAAGAAAACCACGAGTTCCGCAGATAATGTGAATAATGCACCTGCGGCTACTGTGGTTTAATTATTTTAACAGAAAAATATGAACGGTAATACATAAACCTCACATTTCATTTTAACATTTCTTGTCACATGTGTGCGCTGCCCTTCACATTTCTGCCATTACTCCAAGTTATAATTCACACCATTTCATACCATCTCCTCATTCCTCTTCCTAACATTGTTTAAAGCGTAAAGCATAAATTGCGGTCCGGTATAAATATTTCAGCCAATAAACTTAAAAGGCAATTTAAAGCTCCTACTTATGTAGGCATTACGCAATCGTCGGCGCAAACAGCCGCAAGTCGTGTGGACAAAAGACGCGCGGAAGGCGCGCGTGCCGAGCCAAGCGAGCGCAGCCCTGCTTCCGCTGCTCACCGTGTGAAACCGCGATAGCTTATCGGGGTAATTACCCTTGACTGGCGGGCACGCACGGCTCCTCAAAGGCTGCCCCGCCCGAATGCCCGCCACCCCCCGCCCCCGCCCCCGCCCCCACCCCCACGTGGCCCGCGTGGAGCTACGCATCGGAGCGGAGGTGGGACGAACGCTCAAGCCCCACAGAGATCGGTTTGATTGGTCATCCACGCAGAAAATGGTCCGATGCTCTCATAGGTTATCATCACATTCTTCCCCTCCTCATCTTTCTCCTTTTTCTTCTCTTTTTAATGTCTTTAACTCCACCTCATCATTCTTTTTCTTTCTTCTCCTCCTCCTCATTCTTCTTCTTTTCCTCCCCATCTTTCTCGGCATTATTTTCATTCCTCCCGAGTCTGTTTTCTCCTTCCTCTTTCTTTTTCTTCTCATTTTTTCAATATTTCCTCGTCCTTCTTCTTCTTCTTCTTCTTCTTCTTCTTCTTCTTCTTCTTCTTCTTCTTCTTCTCTGGCTCTCAAACTAGTCGCAGGAAACTGCGGAACATCTAGGATTCAAGAAAGAGAACGGTCTCGATACAGTTACAGAGCTGGTGACGAAAAGGCATTAGTCATGACTGGCGATTAGAGAACATCCCCGCCAATGTCACTTCAGTTTCGGACGCTTCAACAATAGACGGCGCATCAACTGCTAACTTCATTAGTCCCGATTGTCTAGTGAATGTTTTCTTCCGGGAGGTGGCGGTGTTCCTCCCCCACTGGAACATGAGATCCGGCGCCGACCTACACGACGGCTGGCTGACGATTCTCCCTCCGGGTCTCGCCCCCGCCCACACTGGGCTCCCGATTGGCCTCCCAAAATGTGTGATAGTGCAGGGCATGTAAGTGGAAGCGTGTGTGTAAGGAGAGACGTGGATCAAGGTAGAGTGAGAAAAGATTGTGCGCCATCTCTGAACTATTTGTACTACTCCGGCGTTCGCCTGTTAGTGATCGGATAAACTATGGAAAACTACCGATTAGAGCGACCGGCCGCTAAAATTCACCTCCTCCCTTCAATTTGATCTAGCTATGCAGCTAGAACAGAAAATCCGCGACCGTTGAACTTGAAGGCTAGGACTTTTTGGTCTGTGTCGTTGTCGGCGACAGCGCTAAATTCAGCCGATCGCACGCTCGAGATACATCCTTTTCTTCCGATTGAATACCCAAGGAAACCATGAAATGACTCGAAAGAATGCATGCAAGCGTCTCCAGAGGATAAGATTAATCCCGAAGTTTTGCGTTACAAGCGCTGCGAAAAAAGCACACGTCAGCTCAGGGAGGTTGAGAATTCGTTCTACTGATGACGACTGCATTCCTTTTGTGGTTTCGAACTGATACGGTGATGACTGTGTCGCCAAGTGTTGCTTATATTTACGTCGAAGTTCCACGAATAAAATGCAGTGCAGGCAGAATCTGATCAAGCAACTTTGTAGCATATTCTTCCGGCATACTTCCTTGTATAGTTAGCAGAACTAGCAAGAAAATGATAGCCACTAAAAATCTGAAAGCTTGCGCATTATTGGGGAGCAATGCATGCGACCATCGAGTATTGTATTTCAAATAAATTTCACTAAACTGTTGGAAAATTTCTTTATTTTCCTTAGGCATATTGGAAGATACAATTTCACGTAAAATGTGAATGGTTTTCGCCATGTGATAAATAAAATTAAACAAGAAATTTAGAAATAGGTTGAATACGAAATTAATTTTTCTTTCTCTCACGCCGTTTTAACTTGAGAACCACCTATGGTCTCGCTTCTTCTCGATTTAGTGAAAATAGGACGCGTTCTGCTCCTAATTTACGTTACAACAAACAACAAAACGGATCCAGACCTAACGACAGAACAATCCAACTCCGTTCGTGAGATATAATTAAGACTCACGCTAGTCCGACGTTCATATAATGACACGAATAAACTCATTACAGTAGTCGAAAGACGACTTGCTACCTTTGATTACAGCAACTTATTACATATCCTTTCATCATGACTCGGACAAATGAAGATACAATGAGACTAACCAACGTACGAGATAGCAATCGCGAGATAGCAATCAGCAAGGCAGCGACGCTGGGTGGGCGGCCGATGCAGGGCCGGCGAGCGGAAGACGCTGGATGGGTGGGTGAGTAGGTGGGTAGGTAGATGGGTAGAAGGGAGAATTGGTTGCCTAGCGGGTAGGTTGTCTGGTGGGTGGGCGGATAGGTAGACTAATGGGTTAATACTTTGATGTGTGGGCGGGTTGGTGGACGGGGGGTAGTATGGAAGATGGGCAGGTGGGTCGTGTGGCAAGTGGGAGAGTAGGTTGGTAGTCTCGTAGGTAAGTCGGTGATTAGATAGTCTGGTAGATAGGCAGGTGGGTAGGTAGTCTGGTGGTTGGCGGGAAGGTAGTCTGATAGGTGGACAGGTGGGTTGGTAGTCTGGTAGTTAGTCGGACGGGTGGATAGTCTTATAGGTGGGTAGTCTGATAGGTGGGTGGGAGAGAGGATAGTCTGGTAGGTAGGTAGGTGGAAAGGAGAGTAGTCTGGTGGATAGGCTGTCTAGTGGGCGGATTGGTAATCTGGAAAGTCGACGTGTGGATAGACTGGTAGACGGGCAGGTGGGAGGTGAAGTACGTAGGTGGGTAGTCTGGTACAATGGTTCTGCTGGAGCTCTAGGGGGAAGCCTGGAGGTAGTTCGGGTGGTTGGGAATGAGATGTGATAGAGAGTTTGGCGTTGGGTAGGTGGGAGGTTGTGAGGCCGGGCGGGTCTGGAGGAGCCGGGCGGGGCGGGGCGGGGCAGGGCGGGGCAGGGCGGCGTGGCGCGTGTCCCGTAGCCAGCCAGCCCGCCTGCCCGCCACCGCCGCCGCCGGCGTCTGTCGCGTGCGCTCGGGTCGCCAACCTTGGGAAGAATGCGCCCGCACGGCGGAGGCGGCGGCGGCGGCGGCGGTCCCCGCGAGCCGCTTCCTACTCCGCCGCCCGCCGCCGCTCACCACACGTAGGGTGGCGGCGCAGCACTCACTCGCTGCTCAGAGTGGCGACGCCCCAGGCCCAACGAGTGGGTTTGAGATCGGTCGAGACGACCAGTCGAGTCGCCGGGGGCGTCGCTTGGTGGTAGTTTGAGGAAGCGGTTTTCTACAATCAAAGCGGTAGTTTACGGAAGCGGTTTACTACACTAAAGCGATAGTTTTACATAGGCGGTTTTCTACACTAAAAGCGAATGTTTTACGTAGTCGGTTTTCTGCACCAAAAGCGGTGGTTTACAGAGGCGGTTCACTACACTAAAAGCGACAGTACACATAGGCGGTTTTCTACACTAAAAGCGGTCGTTTACGTAGGCGGTTTTCTACACTAAAAGCGAGAGTGTTACGTAGGCGGTTTTCTACACTAAAAGCGAGAGTGTTACGTAGGCGGTTTTCTACACTAAAAGCGGTAGTTTACGGAGGCTGTTTACAACACTAAAAGCGATAGTTTACGGAGGCGGCTTACTACACTAAAAGCGATAGTTTACGGAGGCGGTTTACTACACTAAAAGCGATAGTTTACGGAGGCCGTTTACTACCTAAAAGTGGTAGTTTACGGAGACGATTTACCTCACTAAATGCGATAGTTTACGTTGACGGTTTCATATGTAACAATGACATTGCTGGTAGTAGGGGCCTGGTATTGTCGGAAGCGGTTTCAAACGCAGCAACGGCGTTGGCGATGGTATGAGTGGTATTGTCGGAGGCGGTTCAGTCAGGTTTGGCGGAGGTGGCGGTTATAGGGGCAGTGTCGGCGGCGGCGGAGCTGGCACCTGCCGCCTGCACCTGCGGAGAAAGCACCCGCGGCCAGGTGCCCCCACCACCACCAGCACCGCCGCCGCCGCCGCCCGCGCCGCCCGCGCCGCCGCCGCCGCCGCGGCGTTCGTTGGAAGCTGCGAGCGGCTCGGCCACGCGCCTCGCGATTCCCGCCCGACTTGTTTGCTCGGCGCCCGCGACGACGCGCCACGCGCCGCGGAACGCAGTGCGGGTGGGTGAACGTATTCCTTTCGAGGTCCTTCCATCTCCGATACGCGAATTCATAGTTCAACGGACATCGAGTTACCATACATTTGTGAGGGAACTTTATTAATTCGTTCTTGAGATCCGAAATAATTAAGATTATATATAAAATATACAGTATATAAATACGTATAGATAAACCTACCAACAACATAATCAACCTTGCGTTTTTATAATTTTTTATTGCATATAATTTTCAATGTCTTGTTTTATTAACTGAACATACCTGTATTTAAAATATTTGCGAACATTTAGTAAATTCGCATTACCTTTTCTGTAAAGGCAATAAAATTAATAACAACAATAAACAACAATTAAAATAAGCAACGATAATAATAACAATGAATTACGAAAATAATGAATAATAGTAATAATAAATAATTACCATAATACTGATAATAACAACCTGTCGTTTTGTTCTTTTTGCTTGATGAGGGAGTGTAGTTTGAAGCACCGGTTTCCCAAGCCAGGGGCGCCCTCGCTCTGCCTCCCCTTCCCCGCCGCCGCGTGCCCCCGGCGCCGCCTGCGTGTTGGCCCTCGCGCCCACGGCGGAACGCCGGATAGCGTGCGCCGGGCGGCGCGGGGCGGCGCCCCGTTCTCTCAGGCGCCCGCCCGTCAGATCGCACCGCCCGCCACCAGCCCCGCCCATTCCACGCCGTTCCCGTCGTCCCTCCGCTCCACACCCCATCGCCTCGCTCAGATCCGCCCGCCCCGTCGCTCTTGGCTCCATTAGCCCCGCTTCGTCCCACCCAACCCCGCCCCGCCCCGCTGCGTCGCTTTGTCCCTCTCGGTCCCGTCCCGCTCCGTCTCGTCCCGCTCCGTCTCGTGCCGTCCCGCTCCGATCCGTCCCATCCCGCTCCGTCCCGTCCCGCTCCGTCCCGACCAGCTCCGTCCCGTCCCGCTCCGTCTCGACCAGCTCCGTCCCGTCCCGCTCCGTCCCGTCCCGCTCCGTCCCGTCCCGCTCCGTCCCGCTCCGTCCCGCTCCGTCCCGACCCGCTCCGTCCCGACCCGCTCCGTTCCGTCCCGCTCCGTTCCGTCCCGCTCCGTTCCGTCCCGCTCCGTCCCGTCCCGCTCCGTCCCGTCCTGCTCCGTCCCGTCCTGCTCCGACCCGTCCCGCTCCGACCCGTCCCGTCCCGATCCCTCCCGTCCTGGTCCGTCCTGTCCCGCTCCATCGCACCGTTACTTCCCGTTCCATCTTGCTGCCACCCTTCCCGTCCCTCTCCGACCCTTCCCGTTCCTCTCCATCTTTCCCCGTCCCTCTTTGTCCCTCCCCAGTCCTTCCCGTCCCGACGCGATCAGCCCTGTGCTGTTCCGATCCGTCCCATCCCCTCCCAGTCGTTCTACTCCATCTCGCCTCCGGCCGCAGAAAGTTTAAAGCCACTTCACGAAACTGCTGATGACAGCTCTCCCGGTTCCTAGTTGGTTGCTCTCAACACATTCTTCATTCCTTCAGAGAACGGCACGCGGAGCCCGTCAACGGCTCTCCACGGTTTCTCACCCGTGGTGCCCATACTGATGAAAGTACCCATAAGTCATAAAAACATGTCCACGAATAAAAATAAATGTATTTAATGCGCAAAATGCATTTACTGTACTTTGTGACTGCTAGTGTAAATACGGCTTATTTGCAACAGCAATGAAGCAAATTCAACAGCACCGTTTGTTTAACAAGAATACTTTTTACTAGAGAATTAACAAGTTTTTAGGCTAAAATAAGATTCTCGCATTTAGGTATGTGTAGATACCTATGGCTAACGTCTTTCCTTTAACTTGAACTTATCCTACTAAATGGCGTGACTAACATATCGCAGACCTCATGGAGTGTTAGCAAAGAATTGTGTTTGCACTCAAGAATACAACAAAAAAAAATTATATTATATTTAAACGTTGATAATTCTGATATATTTATCTTTTTGTTTCGCTCACTGCAACTGCTAATTGATTATTTGTATTTTTGGTGGTAAATATCATTATACTAATTTCCGTAACATATTTTTATAAAAACTTGATTAAATAATTAAATTATCACGCGTCGATATGAATAAACCTTTTTTTAAAGCTTTTCCCGGCACATTGCCTTTCAACAATGTTATCTGGACAAACACGCTATTTTCTGATGAGTTCTCGAACATTAGTTGCATTTTAAAAGAAAGAAGCAGATTCGTCGGTACTATACTCATTTTATCGAAAGAAATTTGTTATCAGTTTTTTCGCCTAATGTTAGTCACCACTTCTTACGTAACCAGGTCGCAAGTGTGTCTTGGAGGTGCTTTAATTAACATAAGGCACTTTCATAAATGGAAGAATCATAACAAAGTACATCATAGGTGGCGTTTTTGAGTCTTTCCCTGGTTAACACAGCACAAGTTACATGTCACGTTGTAGGGTTTGGTGTAGCAGAAAATATTGGCATCAGCTACTGCGTTACTATAACTTATAACTGCTCGTATTGATCCTCCAAATCAGATCATATTCTTATAAATGATCGTTTGTGCAAGTTTCATTTCAAATCTTAATAAGTGTAACTGTATTTGCATGGTTACGTTTCTAAATACTCAATTCATGCTTTACACAATTTTATTATTAGGTGAAATAGTGGAAAATAATTGCTCAAGACAAAAACTTACTATGATGTGATGAATTTCCAACAAGTGCCGGGCAGTTATGAACAACGATGAAGTTCAGAGATAAGAGGGAAGCAGTTTCAAATACGGTGCGAGTTTATTGAGCAGAATGGTTGATTCATTCACGAAAGCGTAGTAGAGTTGGTTCTATCGCTCGTGCTGTAACATTCTTCTACCAAAAACACTTTTCAGTACTGGTTAACCTATAAGTGGTGCTTTATGACGTCTGCCTCCACATATCGAGGGGATCACCTTGCCATGCATTAGGATGTATTGTTTCAATTCAATTCAGCCCAGTTCTTTTTTGAGTTAAAGAGCATTCATTAATTCATATTTTAGTTCACGACTGATACATTTTTTGTTTCCCGAAAAGCGTCAATTTATTAATGCCCTCTCCGAGAGGAATGTTATTCATTGGCGTATAATTTATGAAGGTGCTTTGTTTGAGCTTACATACAATATTTATTTATTTAATGAAGACCTTTTCGATATATGCGGTAATGTTTTAACATAGGTATGGCAATCGTTAGTGATTTGAAAAGTATTTATCTTATAAATAGCTAGAATATACCATTAGTTATTTGATTATTCAAAAGCGCGGTACATCGCTTTATCGTATCCGATCGCTTTTTGAACATTTTAACGTATTTTTTAAGTGTGTGTCTTGATGATTAATGTGATTATATTGACTCCCGCAGTACTCTTTATTACACTGAATATACTGGTGTAAGTGCCATTTTCTCATCTAACGCACAAAGCTTTATTATTTCGGATATGAAAATTGGCTACTTAATCTACACCGAACACGTTTACGTCCACAGCACGTAAAGGCGATCGGATTAGATAAAAATAGTTTCTTCACTCTTGGAAATTAACTCTCTAAACTTCAATCCTCACTTTCAGGGCTAAACATTCACTCGTGAGTTAAATCTTATTTTAATCCCTTTTATAAAAATGTATTTTTTGCCAATTATTACCATTTTCCCTCAGGGCCAAATGCCACCGTGCTCCCCCTCCTGCCAGATACGTCAGTCTTCTCTGCATTCTCCATCCGTAGTGACGTCACTGCCTCGCAAGGCCCGGCCTGGTCGACTTGGGCAGGTGGCGGTGATGTTGCAGAACCTTCCTGCGCGCTGCGCTGCTCCCAAACTTCTTTTTATCAATAAAAAAACGTCTGTGACGAGCGTGAATTTACTCAGCGAGAGGCGCGAACCTGTCATTTGTTCGCCGCCCGATTATTTGAGATTGCGCGCATGCAAATATTTGGTTGTTTCCAGATCGTTTTGGTACACGGGCAAGGCGGCGAAATCGTTCGCGCCGAAGGTGCTAACATTATCTAAATTACTACGAAACGAGTTCCCGGTCTCTTTGTGATTTCGGTTCCTCAACCGCATGAGAACCACTTGTTTCCATCATCTTGTTGCTGTGACGTCATATCCGCTCCTCGATGTCTGTAGGGCAGGTTCATTAAATGAATGTGTCAGTAATTGTCGCGCACTTTAACAGTACATACATTTGTGTGTCCTTTTTCATGCGGTTAATATCCAAATGGCGTTTGTTTTTGTAATTCTTTGCTTGTTCAAGTCCCACTTTTCGAATTGCCTTAGGTCTCTGAATGGAGGCAGGTGTACAAACGCGTCGCGACATTTTTGGCGGCTCTGAATATAAATGGAACGATAATTGACTTTTGCACGGCACGGTGTCAATTATTCCAGTAATATATTTATTCACACCGACTTCTTTCTTTGAAACCTCACGCCACCTGTCCACGGAGAAGACATATCTTATACGGTGCGACTCTATGACGGACGTTGCTAAGTGCTCAGAAATAAAAAAGAACCTGTTATGTTTATAGTTCAACTCAACATCGGAATAGATCTCCTACATTAGTTTAGTCCTCAGCTGCTCTTAAAGCCGTATAGTTTCATACAGAGTGTAAGTGAAAAAAGGTTTGCCGTTCCACTATCAAGATTTGTTGTTGTGTGTGTTGTATAACAAAATGTATTAACATCATCGTCTTTCTCTTCATATCAATCACACTTAACGAAAATATAATCTCTACTCTATACCTCTGAGTCATCAGTTTGGTTGATATTATAAGATTTCCCGGCTCCACACCATTTTATTATGATGAAGATTGTGAACAACACTAGAAACAAAACGATTAGTCATTGCAGCTTCAAGCATATTATGCGGGCCCCTCCGAATTGACTCGTATGTAATGTAAGTCCTTCGTTTCCAAGTTCATTGCCACTGAGTTCGACAACCCACGGCCGTAGCTTGTTGTGATCGAACAATGTCGCGCCATGTGTATGCTTCCCATGCTTCCCAAATGGAGTTCATTGCTTCGCGGTTCGAAGGCCAGAGTCAGTGTCCTGTGGGACGATGACACAAGAGTGAACAGTGCCATGTGCAAACCGAGACGTCAGATGTGCATCTTGAGGAGGAACTTGAGGGGCGACAGATGGGACATGGGCCTTACTCCACCGGCAGTGCTGTCTCTGTAGGACTAAATACTGCTGAATGAAACGTACACTCCAGCTCGTTCCCCATTCACATCTCCCGCGTTCATTGTATGGCAGTGAAGGCCCAATGAAATGAATTCCATGTGAGGAAAAAATGGAGCTGTTCGCTCTTCCTTGCGTTTATTGGAAACTACTTGAATAATTTACCTTCCCTATGACGAGAGAAGTGTTTTAGGGCGTAGCGCGCTGTCTTCGCATTCGGGAGGCCCGGGTTTCAATTCCCTTGTCGATCATCCTGACCGGGATTTTCGTCGATTCCCTCGATCATGGATATTTCCACTGAAAGGTCAAGACCGCGAAACCGGCGTCGCTAGCCGAATTCGTTAACTACACGTGAAGTCACGACGGTTGAGCGAATTCGAGACATCGCTGGTTCCTGGATGGGTGACCAAATAGGAACTCCGGAATCTAGGAACGCCGTAAAGGCCAATTGCCCTTCGCGGGACGTATAATGTCCTATTACAAATACAAATAACCCCCCTCCCACGAAACAATGGCACATGTGTTCGAAGAGTCGACCGGGTTTGCGGGATGAAAGATCGCTATACGAGTCTCGCGTAAGACATGTGCGTTTACACTATGTGGTTGAGGCACGGTTGACTTTTCTATTCCAAAACGTATCTGCCCTAAAAGTAATCCCACGCGTACTTATTTACCTCTACTGATTTCTCTACCATCTTTCATGCGGTGGGTTTCAGGGGCAATGTATCATTTGGCCCAGTCGTAATAATTTAGTTCACAAAATTTAGTTCAGTTTTGTGTAGATTGTGGACTATATTGCGTTATCGTGATAGAGTTTAGGAGACAATCATAAGGTGTGACATGTTCATGTTGGGTTTAAAAAATATTAATATACAGCTCTCCACAAAAAAGTATGAGTGGGGTTAGAAATCCTACATTGCATCAACAAATTACCCATTTTCATCGGTGAGGAAACTTGTTATCTGTCTGGCATTTTGCTATATAAGACCTGTCATTCAAGGAAGACAAAATGGGAAATATTAATGCTCTTGATTCAGTAAAAAGAAGAAAATATAGGAAAGACTAAAGATGAAAATGAAAACGCACTTTTAACCAAATTAATTCAAAGGGGTTCTTTTTCAAAAGAAAATACTGATAAATTTAAATACTGTGGGTCAATATAATGCGGTCATGTCCGGGATAATACACACCACATATTACGATAACCGACCCCGATCTTTCTTAAAACCATTACGGAAATCAAAGTAAGGATCTGTAGACACATTAACTTCATGGTGTGACTCAATACATTGGCTGGCAATCGCGGGACCCACTTTGCTCTATCCGCTTCCAAAGATAAACATTGTAAAGCGTAGTCCATTTGTCGGAAGTGGCATACACCAATTTCCATAACATTCCATTGCCGGGAGCATTGTTTTCCTCCGATAGGCATTTGCAAAGTGGTTTCGGTGGTTTGTGTGGCCATTTAAAACCCTGACTAGTTTATTAGATTTGCCAGGAAATGACGAGATGTTTCCGTGTTGCGTGATTGCAATCTGGAACAAAAACACGGAAAATAAACTTTAAATGCGTGTACAGTTTCTGAAAGCAATTATCGTAAAAATACTGTTTTCCTCTTAAACATTCGATAGTGGAGCATGTTTCTTTTCATCCATGGTTTCAGATGATTTTTCTCCTCAAAATTCAAGTGTTGATTAATACTTCATATAACGCTGAGTTTGTTGTTAATTGCGGTGGTAGTCATATTTCACAACTTAAACGTTACTAGATAGTCTTTTTGCGGTATTAAAGGCAAGGGTATTGTATTAATAAATTATCTCATCATAATTTTTTAAGTATTACACAAGAATTTTTTATTATTTGTTGGTAAGAAAGGCGTCGCCAATGAGTTAAAAAGTAATAGGCATGACGGAGGTGGCTAGAGAGTTAGTTACCAATCTTAAAAGTAAGTTAGAAAATAAGTTAGTAACAGTTACCTATGAGAGTCTCATTGCAAAGGGTCGCAGATTCTAATCCTGCTCGATATATGGATGTCTACGGCATATAGCGTCGCCGAATCTGCGATGGGAAAGAATATTGGTCCCTTCGATTTCATATTGGTTTTGTCGCTGAGTGCTTTATATTATTGAAATTTCTAAGTTCTTCCCCAAACTTCAAGTGTTTTAGTCCCAAACGTTTACTCCGAGAAACATTCTTTAGAAGACGTCAACAGGAAAAAAAATCATAATATTAGCTCAGCTCTGCGAATCGCTGTCGTCTATCAATTATTTTTATCAGATAATTCGTCTGAGTTTAAGAGCTACACCCTCTAGTTACAGAGTCCTGCGCAATTCTCTTGCCCTATTAATATTAGTAAGCTTATGGAGGAAATGGAAAAGAAGGCAAAAAATTAAAATACAAAAAAGATAACAAAAAAGATGAAGAAAATGCAGATATAGAAAAGTAAGAAGGGGTTTTTGACATAGCCCCATAACTGAGTGTTCTGAGCTTACTTAACGAATCACATTCTGCACATTTTTATTTCCCTCTTACGAAACTCCGGCCTAGGAGTGCCCTTGAAAATAAAAACAATGAAAGAGACATAATGAGGGGACGTAGGGGGAAGGTCTGGCCTTCGACAGGCAAGGCGCCCTAAGCGCGGGAAAGTTCTTTGACCGGGTTGGAAGCATGCGAGGCACATACTCGCCCACAGGATCGAGCGGAATGGAAGGGAAAAATGTCGAGTCGAACTGGTTTCGGATCGTGCTCCGAATTATTCCAAAACTTCGGGAGACGCTCTTCCCGTGGCACTCGCTCCGGGCACACGCGCCGTACCCCTCCGCTCGCCCGCCCCCGTCGCCCATCGCCCACAGGCGCTGCGTGCGGGAAGTGTAATGGGCCTGTCGTGTAGACCGCGCCTCGCCCCCTCCCCGCTCCACGCCTCCCGCTACCACCCTCAGATCGCCGCATTTCATTGGGCGATTCATAGAGAGGTGGTGATGCTTCCATTCAGAGAACCAGGGTCAGTACCCGGGGCGAGGTTCAAATCCCGGAACGAGGTTCAAATCCCGTGTCGATGTATAAATCACGGACCGTCCCACGCTTCCCGCTACCACCCTCAGATCGCCGCATTTCATTGGGCGATTCATTGGGAGGTGGTGATGCTTCCATTCAGAGAACCAGGGTCAGTACCCGGGGCGAGGTTCAAATCCCGGAACGAGGTTCAAATCCCGTGTCGATGTATAAATCACGGACCGTCCCACGCTTCCCGCTACCACCCTCAGATCGCCGCATTTCATTGGGCGATTCATAGAGAGGTGGTGATGCTTCCATTCAGAGAACCAGGGTCAGTACCCGGGGCGAGGTTCAAATCCCGGAACGAGGTTCAAATCCCGTGTCGATGTATAAATCACGGACCGTCCCACGCTTCCCGCTACCACCCTCAGATCGCCGCATTTCATTGGGCGATTCATTGGGAGGTGGTGATGCTTCCATTCAGAGAACCAGGGTCAGTACCCGGGGCGAGATTCAAATCCCGGAACGAGGTTCAAATCCCGTGTCGATGTATAAATCACGGACCGTCCCACGCTTCCCGCTACCACCCTCAGATCGCCGCATTTCATTGGGCGATTCATAGAGAGGTGGTGATGCTTCCATTCAGAGAACCAGGGTCAGTACCCGGGGCGAGGTTCAAATCCCGGAACGAGGTTCAAATCCCGTGTCGATGTATAAATCACGGACCGTCCCACGCTTCCCGCTACCACCCTCAGATCGCCGCATTTCATTGGGCGATTCATTGGGAGGTGGTGATGCTTCCATTCAGAGAACCAGGGTCAGTACCCGGGGCGAGGTTCAAATCCCGGAACGAGGTTCAAATCCCGTGTCGATGTATAAATCACGGACCGTCCCACGCTTCCCGCTACCACCCTCAGATCGCCGCATTTCATTGGGCGATTCATTGGGAGGTGGTGATGCTTCCATTCAGAGAACCAGGGTCAGTACCCGGGGCGAGGTTCAAATCCCGGAACGAGGTTCAAATCCCGTGTCGAGGTTCAAATCCCCAGCCGAGGTTCAAATCCCGTGTCGAGGTACAAATCACGGACCGATATACAAATCCCGGACAGAGGTTCAAATTCCAAACCAAGAGTCAAATCCCGAGCTTGGCTTAAATCCATGTGCAGCGTTCAGTTTTCGTAGTGAGGTTTTAATTCCGGAGAAGCCGTTCTGTGGAGAATAAGATGGATTTTCGTGGATCTGTCTTTTAATTCTCTTTCTCTAATTCAATCATACTCGTATATCCATCACTATTTACTGTCTTTATTGTCATTGATACGGACATCGCAGGTCTATTTGTAAAACTCAATGTTGATTGGTCTCTTTAAGACTTTACATTTGTTCCTTAATAAATTGTCACTATTTCACATCTGTATAAATTACTATTATTATTACTATTATTATTATTATTATTATTATTATTATTATTATTATTATTATTATTATTATTATTATTATTACCGCATATTCCACAAGAAACTAAGGTTATCTTTGCAACCAATTTATTTCTTGACCTTTTCGGTGATTACTCGATCCGTAATGGTTTAATCCCACAATCATCAACAATTGCTAATATTATTCAACTCGGAATTATGTTTAATTATATATGTTTAATTTAGTGTAAATAAATCTTAGGCAAATGCATATTGCAGAATTTAAGAAATAAATATGGGGAGAAAGGTTAATAATTGCATGTACTGATTGTTCTCTCTGCGACTGTTTCTTGATACGATCTATTTAGTTCAATGCATGAACAGCTGCAATCGATTGGTATCGACCCACATGACTGACACGAAGTGAATTTTCCATTCGCTCTACTGCTCACATTTACTTTCGCCTCTCAGAATGACTCTCCGGGTATTTCCCCCAACATGCCTCACCCAAATGGCCTCACCCTACTGGCCTCACCTAACTGGCCTCACCCAACTGGCCTCACCCAACTGGCCTCACCCAACTGGCCTCACCCAACTGGCCTCACCCCACTGGCCTCACCCCACTGGCCTCACCCAACTGGCCTCACCCAACTGGCCTCACCCAACTGGCCTCACCCAACTGGCCTCACCCAACTGGCCTCACCCAACTGGCCTCACCCAACTGGCCTCACCCAACTGGCCTCACCCAACTCGCCTCACCCAACTCGCCTCACCTTATACGCTTCTCGAATGTGCTTCTCCCAACTGCATGCAACAACCTCTTTCCTGATTTCATCTTCCAGCGATTCCTCCAAACCCTGCAGTGTTCGATCACCAGCGTCCCAATGCTACCAGTTTTCTTGAAATAACAAACATATTCCTTCAAGTAATTTCCTCACCCTCATCTCTCTATCAGTCTACTTCTCCACACATAATACTCAGTGATTTCTGTCTGGTGTGTTTCATCTGAGCCTCCAACCTCGTATTGCCTCATTTCCTCCTTCCAGAATACGTTCCCGCCCTTTATGCCATTTACGGAGTCGTCATTGGCCTCTTTCCTAGCGTCTTCCACGTTCCCTTCTTTCTTGCCATTCTTCTAAATGTTTCACCTTTTTAACAAACCAACCCGGTTCCTACCTTTTACTTAGTTTTCCATTCTTAGATTGTTAGATTGTTCCCATAGCCACGCCCTTCCTGTTTCCAGTTAATGAGCATTTCGGGTTTCCTGCCACACCAACAACATTCGCGGTTAGTCGCGTGTGTAGTGCTTGTTGTAGACCGGTGGCGGCGGTGTTCGTCCTCGACGGAACGTCAGATCCGGCACTGTCCTGCACGTCATCTGCACGGTTTCTCCATCTGGGTATCACCTAGGACGGGATTTCGTAGCTCCCGACTAGTCTCCCGATTGGATCTGTTGATCCCTGTTGGTTGTGTAGCGCATGGAGGTGTGTCGCCGCTTCGACCTACGACTTTGGGATGTGACATCGACAACAAAACATCGGAAATTCGAAGTGAAAACACCGACCTCAAACCATCGATGTTAAAAAAACATCCACTTCAAAAAGGTCATGTTAAATACATCGATGATTTCACAAAAACATCAATATTTTGAAAACATCAATGTTTTGAAAACATCGATGTTTTGAAAACATCGCAATCGATGCCGTATCCCTACTACGAATGTTTCGAGTGCGTCACCATCGTTCGTTTCTCCTCCCGCTCCGCTCTCCCCGGCGCCTCGGGCATCTTGACCGCGCTCGCGCGCGCGCTTGCCCGCCCACTCGCGCGTCCTCCGAGCAAATAAATTAACCGGTGACATTAACCGCGGAGGGGAAGGGAGGGAGCGAGGGAGGGGGAGGAGGCTATCGTGACGCAAAAAGCGCGCCTAATCGCCGGGAATCGGCCGAGTTTTGACAGCGTGACACGCGAGATATCGACGTTCAGAGGAGGATCGAGGTGTCATTAGCCCGACGTGGCGCGCGGACGACGTCGGGTCGGTGGAGAGCGAGGGACTACAAGGGAGGTGGCGAGGGAAGGGGGAGGGCGGACGGTCGAGGGTTGGCAAGCGGGTGAGGGCGGGCGACTGTGGGAGAAGGTGAAGCCGGGCGAGGGCGGGCGAGGGCGGAGGCGAGGGCGGAGGCGAGGGCGGAGGCGAGGGCGGAGGCGAGGGCGGAGGCGAGGGCGGAGGCGAGGGCGGGCGAGGGTAGGCGGGTGAGGACGGACGGGCGAGCGGGCAGAGGTGGACGGGGGCGGCGGGCGTTGGCCGTGGGCGGGCGGACGGGCGGGCGGACGGGCGGGCGGACGGGCGGGCGGACGGGAGGACGGGCGGACGGGAGGACGGGCGGACGGGAGGACGGGCGGGCGGACGGGCGGACGGGAGGACGGGAGGACGGGCGGGCGGACGGGCGGACGGGAGGACGGGCGGGCGGACGGGCGGACGGGAGGACGGGCGGGCGGACGGGCGGACGGGCCGCCGGGCCGACGGGCGGGCGGGCGGGCGGGCGGGCGGGCGGGCGGGCGGGCGGGCGGGCGGGCGGGCGGGCGAGCGGGCTGTCCCGCGGGACGCATCGGGCGCCGGCGCGCGACACGCGAGAACGGCCTCCGCCGCTACCGCCGCCAGCCGGACACGCCACCCCAGAGGCGCCGGAAAAACTGTCCGCTTCACACGAAGAACGCGACGCGCGCGCACGGCATCCAGCGCCCGGCGCGGGGCGGGCGAGCGAGCTGGGGGGGGGGGGGGTGGAAAGCGGGAGCAGGTTGCGGGCGACGGGCCGTGGCGGAGGGCCGTGGGCAGTGGGTGGTGAGGGGGGGGGGCGGATTCGACAGGGAGGGCTGCGAGTGCAGGCGATGGAAGGTGACGAGGGCGGCCTGGGCGTCGAGAACCCAAAGCGGCGACGGTGCGCGGCGGAGCGGGCAGTGAGGGCAGGTAGCGCGGCTGGGCAAGCGGGGCGGGGAGCGAGGTGAGCGAGGGCGGGTGACGAATCGTCTAGGACGGGAAGACGGGACGGGCTGGTCGAGCGACTATGCGGGCGGGCGGCGAGGGCGGCGAGGGCGGCGAGGGCGGCGAGGGCGGCGAGGGCGGCGAGGGCGGCGAGGGCGGCGAGGGCGGCGAGGGCGGCGAGGGCGGCGAGGGCGGCGAGGGCGGCGAGGGCGGCGAGGGCGGCGAGGGCGGCGAGGGCGGCGAGGCCGCCGAGGGCGGCGAGGGCAGCGAGGGCGGCGAGGGCGGCGAGGGTGGCGAGGGCGGACAACGAGGCCTCGCAACGACGGCGGTGAGGGCAGCGTGGGAGGAGAGTGCTGGTAGCTTCGGCATCGAAGATGGTTAACGGGATCGGGCGGGCAATGGACGAGTTGTGGGCGTAAGAGGGTGGGTGGCCACTGCAGGAGAGAGGCAACCGTGAGACATATCAGTGACACCGACGAACGCAGTGAAGTACGACAAGATGAGACTCAATGAGCGTTTTATACGTGCGACATGGATATGGAGGTAGCAGTAGGTTGTGAGAACGATTATTACGGGCGGAAAATCGCGACAAAAACGCTTCTTCCGTTTTATTACTCCTGGGGGAGTTGAAAGTATGATGTCGCATCCTGATGTCGCCGTTAAGTTGCGTTCATGTGGGATTTCTACATCCCACAACACTGACACCTAATGTGATGATAATGATGTTCATTAAGATAGCGTAAATATTAATGTTTGTAGAGGTGCACGAAACCATTCGTGGAAAGTTGCCGCAAGGTCATATTTTGCAGTGATGTATGGAATACGAGTTATCGAATTTAATGCCCAGGATCCTTTAGTATCCTTTCAGTATCAAAACATTAGTACTAGTTCTAAAACCTATGACACGAAAAAACTGTCGTCCGAATAGATATAAACCTACGTTTTGCTGTCATTTTAAAATAAATGAAACGGGTATAAGTTATTATTCAAAGTAATCACCGCCAAATAAGCACCACTGCTGAACAGGCAAACGTATTTTTAAGAAAAAAAATCATTATTTATACATTAAAAGTATATGCTTCGAGGAATTTTACCTCATCTTCTGTGATTCCCAAGTAACATGGTACTTAGTACACACTTCGATACGAAAATTTATTTTATTATGTATTTTATTGTGGAAGATTATTTCTATTTTACTCATCTACAAGAGAGAAAATGAAGCATTTGTCCCTGGTCTAATTGAAAGATAGTGGTAGCAGTCCCAAAAGGAGTCTTCCCAACACACGCAGGTTTTCTTCCAACTTCTCTTGACGCTCACACATCCCTCATTAAGGACGTCGGGTATTTTTCTACAGAACTCGGGTCAGTTTTGTTTTTACTGGCATGCGGTAGATGTGCTACTTAATTAGAAGCCAATTTTGAAACTGAATGTTTTTTTAATGATGTTATGACTGGAACTAAGACTGTCATTCCCAGTTACTAAATACGGAGTAGTTTTAGAACAGTGAACGTTGCGTTGGAATGATTAATTATTTTCAAAGTATCAATTATTTCAGAAAATCCGTGGCCATCTCTCTCAATAATTTATATATTTGTATAATTCGTTAATATTACCTTACTTTATTCTTCCGAAGACTATGAATCATTTCAGATTTTAAATTGATATTAAAACATTTTGAACTTGTAATAAACCACTTATAAGTCCCTTTTAGGATTT
The DNA here is from genome assembly GCA_038098605.1 of Gryllus longicercus. Lineage (NCBI taxonomy): Eukaryota > Metazoa > Arthropoda > Insecta > Orthoptera > Gryllidae > Gryllus > Gryllus longicercus. The sequence goes on from JAZDUA010000759.1 coordinate 353,072, forward strand.
CTTCACAACATTTAAGTTTTAAATTTTAAACAACACTTAATTTAAAACATTTAAGTTTTTAATTCTGTTAAAGATACCGTAATGCTGATAATTGTACATTCAGTGGCAAAACGTGCAATTTATTAGAGATTAAATCTGGGTAACGAGTCTATAGAAGATTCACAAACATTACTTTCCAAGATTGAATTACTAAAATGTTTGCAGCTCTGTGCATGTTGCTCTTTCAGGCGTGTATACAGCTAGTACCGTAGCATGCGACAGGAAATCTGGACAATTTCTCTTATCGCGCAACAGAGATTTAGTGTTTTTTCCGGTAGCATGTCACGCAACACGGCGTAGATTTTGTGATACTTCAATGGGAATCATTTATGGATTTTGTACAAACAAAGCGAAAATTGAGTTTAACCGCCTAGGTTGGGAAGATAAACAGGAAGCGAGGTAAAAAAAACACTATCGTTGAAACTACAGAAGCAGTGCAGTGAAATATATCCTGGACAAAATAAGATCGCATTTGCGATAATTCACAGAGAGTAATATGCGGGGTACTTTCTCATTGAAGAAAGGGATGGAGTTATTTTTACATTTTCGCTCAATTCCTGCGCAACACCACATTGAGTTGCAGTATTCAACAACAGATCCAAAACTAGAATGTTGAGTAAAGACTAAGCTAAATATGCTGTGTTCTTTTATTTTAAATATTATTTAATGATTTTCGTTATCTTTGTATCTATTTCAGTGGGATTTAAATATTAAAAGTGAAAATAAATCGATAAAGAAAGTAAGAATTGGTAAAGGTTATGCATGGTTTCAAAATTATTACAATTTTTTTCTCGCTGCCGTGAGAATGTTTTTAATTAAACATAATTTGTCAAATGAATCAGGGAAAGTTGAAAAAGACGAGTAAAGTTTCCATTGTTAGTTTTCGCACCATTCAATTTCATAATATACACTCAAAACTACATCGTGAATAAACACTAAATTGTTTTAGTTTTATACACTCTATTGCTTCATATTCCACTATATTTTGGCTTGCCTATTCAGATCATTCCTCAGATATCGCCAATTCTCGCCACTTTTCTTTCCCTTGCTTCATCGTGAGCTATTTTCTCTCTTCGCACGCCCACTTCCACCTCTCCAACCGCCGCTGCCGCCTCTGCTAGCAAACGGTCTCTCCCATTCCACCACAAACATCCCCCGTGCGATACTTATCGAAACGCCGCCGTCGCCGCTGCCGCCACCGACGCGGCCAACGTCCAGCTGCCGCTGAATAAATCATGGCAGGATCGATGTCGTATCAGGACCTCATTACCGCCCGCGTATATTTTCACCCGAGTGTTTAGTGCGTGTTTACAGGCGCGGCCCTGCCAAGCAGCGGCCGGTGCCCGCGGAGATCGCGTGATAAGTCAGACGGCTATTGTGATTTGCCTGCCGCAGCTCTGGTCCCCACCCACGCACCTGCTCCGGCTCGGTTCACGGGATCGACTCCCACCTCTCGCGGAGTCCCGCCGATCCCCAATTCCAACACTTCGCCGTCCGTTTCTCAGAGAAAGGCTTGTCTCGCCGTTGTGCCGCAGCTGCTATCACGGAAGCCGCCGTCACAATCCCTTTCATACTTAGACTCCCTCCCTTGCATTTTCTTTATCATTTGGCACACACCCGTCCAGATGTTTCCATCATAAAATTTAGCTTCACGTCCCCTCTCTCCACGCTTAGCACTCGTTAGTTGAAACCATCATTGCATTCCCTTCGCCTTCTCGTCTGCAAAATGTATTTTAGGTAACATACTTATTCAACTCTTCGTACAGTCCCACGATTTCAGTTTCATCTATATGGATGAGGACAGAGGGGAGTGTCAGGGGGACTATGGCCACTAAAAAGTTTCGAATGGGCCCCGCTCTATTCGCCGCCTTTCCAAATAAAATACATAATTTTCGTAAATTCGTTCAATTCCTAATTTTTATATTTTTTACCTGACAATGTGGGTAATTATTATAGTTATTTGGGGAAAAGACCCTCCAAGTCATCAAGATATCCCGTCAACGGTTCAATATTAAATAAAATGCATTTATTAATCATGTGCATAATTAAAGTTATAATCTCATTACCTCTTAGTAGGTTTTATTTATTTGTTAGTAAAATATTTCATATACAAATAAAATCTTCAATGTGAAAGGGTAGCCAGAAATGTAGTCCCCCCCCCCGTCCGTCTTGTCTAAGGCTGCACACGCTAAAGGTTTCATCTGAACTTTTTTTATCGCTGTACCCGCCACTCTTCCCCACGTTTTTCCTACTTCATTCCATCTGCTAAGATGGCTCAGGTTTTCTTTGTAGTGCCTCTGATCCGGGAAGACCAAGGTTCGAGTCCCGACAATGGCGGAATTTTTGACATTAGCTATATAGATGTAGCTAGCTAACTAGGTCGAATTTAACCTCTATCTGACGGAGAATTCTAGCTGCCGGCTGCTCTAATCTATGAGTTTCCGTAGTCTTTTCGATCAACACCAGGCAAATGCCGCAGCAGTACTTTAAACCGACCGCGCGCAATCTTCCCTTCCTTATTGTGTCTCTTACCCCCACACACACATACACACACACACACACACGCAGGACGCATGCTACCACACATACAGGACATCCAGTCGGAAGCTTAGAGCTTGTTCTAACTGGTGCAATGACCCGTTGGGGAAGTACCTGAAGGGAGAAAGCCTCAAAAGTCAACGCGCAGGTCGGCGCCGGATCTCACGTTTCAAAATGGGAGGTCACCTCCTGGGATATAACATGCACTACACTTTCGGAACTAATGAACATAGCCTTTGTTACGCACGAATACGCAAAATAATAATTCAATCTAATTAGTTTCATATGCTCGTCTCATCGCTTATTTCATCATCCATTCCATCACCCTTCCTTCCGATTTTTTTTTCTATTTCATTCCTGTTTCCTTCCACAGCTTCCACATGAATCGCCTATCTCTCCCACCTTCCGTTTCCCACCTCCCCACCTCCATTGTCGCATCACGCTAGCCCACGCCGCAGCCGGTCGAGCCGAGCCAGCACCCCACGGACAAAACCAGGCCGCGTGCCCCTAATTGCTGTGATTAATACCTGAACGCTATCAACCAATCAGAGCGCGCCGCGATGAATAAGTGAGTGCTCGCCACTTTTCACTCGGCACCCAATCAATAGACGCCCTTGTCATCTAATTGGGGGATAAGCGCAGCCCACTCGCGACCGCGCCGCAAAAAAGGCTGCCGATCCGAGCGGATTCGTAGCGGTAAACAAGCGCTGAAAGCTATGAGTTCCCATAAAGGAAATCATTTCAAGAGATTTATTCGAGACGGAATATTTGAGATCTGGATGTCTTCAAATCGTGCAAAAAATATGACAAATACGAAAAATTTCTCCTTCCGTTTCAGCTTGAATCGGTAAACAAGAGCTCAAAAGTCCTGACAACGGACACGAATTAAAGGGATTTATTAGGAATGGAATATTTGAGATGTCAATGTCTAGATTGCGAAAAAGAAGCGGAATATGAAAAATTGCGTCTTCCCGTTCTTTTTAACATTCGTTTCGCCTCAGATCGGAAAACAAGTGCTGAAAACTTGAAGTCCCCACAATGCATATAAATTAAAGTGTCTTATTAGGGATGGAATATGCGAGATCTCGATCGCTCTAAACCCCGAACAAGATGTAAGATCCGAAACATCACATCTTTGCGATTTATGGACACGTTCTTTTCCGTCCGGATGGACATACGAGTTATAAGTCCCGACAATAGATCACGGCATGGGGCGTTCTTTCATACCTCAAATTTCAAAGGGGATACGAAATACGATAAGTTGAGTCTTGACAATTTTTCGAAACATTCGAACCTTTGTGTTAAAATCTCTTTTCTTTATGCGCCTCTAAGCTTTCATGTAATTTTAATTTTTATTACTTTAACGTAAATAAAGTAATGTACCTTTAAAAAGCAAAGCTTTTCTTCACTTGTTTACAAATTGACGAACTAAGAGGATTGCGTATTAAGACAAAATTCTGCATAAACTTCTCTCAGAATTCGATGAAATTTACTTTCTTCCTTCTTAATAAATTTTCTATGGTTACAGAGTGTACATTACTAAAATTACTTCATTCTATGTGAATAGATCACGAGATTTGAATTAAAGAAAATGAATGATTCATTTCATTTTCGCTAATTCGTTAACGCGTAAATAAACAATAGTGAATAGCATTTTATATAGATAAAAAATTCGCATTCTAAAAACGATAGGAATCTTCCCACTGGTAGTAAGAAGTTAATGCATAAATCAACAAACAGTGAGAGGAATTCTAAGCGATTAAAGGATTCGCGTTCGACAAAATTTATAATTCGTTCCATTTCTTCCAAGAAGTTATTGCGTAGAAGAGCGACGCACAGAATACGTAGCTGGTAGCAGGCGAACTATCCGCCGGGATTGAAATCTCACGGCACGAGGAATTCGCAGTAAATCAAGCAGACTCTTGGCAGGTTTTCTAAAGATTCTCCCGTTTACCCCGAGTTCCATTCCATCATCTCCTTCATAATCGATCTTTTTTTATAACTCATCCCATCAATCCATTCAATCATCATCGTTACATCATTAACACATTGCAGCTTACGAGATCCAACGATGATCCCGAGCAGATTGTGAATTCGAAACTGGAGTCATCGCACTTTCTCCCCGAAATCCACAGGCTACAGCATGTGATAAGTAAACAACTAATTCTTGGGACATTGCTTATTTCCGACTTTTGGGCTTTTAGGAACCGCGTATCTAAATGGACATGTGGTAACACACTCGCGCCGAGTGTTGAGTGACAGAAGGCCAGAGTTATCGCCGCGTACACGACCGCGCTGCGGAAAGCGTGTAAAAATCACCGAGCTCCGATAAGATGGTGGCGCTGCGGGGCACGAGGAAGAACGCGGAAAATAAATAGGACGCGACGACGCTTATGGGCGGGTAAGGGGACGGGTACGGGGGCGGGTACGGGGGCGGGTACGGGGGCGGGTACGGGGCGGGTACGGGGCGGATACGGGGCGGATACGGGGGTGGGTACGGGGGTCGGGTACGGGGGTCGGGTACGGGGGTCGGGTACGGGGGCGGGGAAGGGCGGTGAGGTGGGGGGGATGATGGTGATGGCGGGAACAATTGTGACAGAGAGGATGAAGATAGAAGTGATGATGATAATGGAGGGGGGTGGTAGTTTGTGGTTCTAGTTATAATGACAACAGTGGAGGCGGTAATGATGGTGGTAGTTTTGATTATAAGTCATGAGGGTGGCGGCAATGGCGCGGGTGTGTAGTTTTGATGGTAATAGTCGTGTTCGACGTGGTGGTGGTGTTGGTGACGGCGGAGGCGAAGACGATAGTGAGAATTGCAATGGCGCTGAAGGCAATGGTGGGGGTGACAGTTGTGATGGGGAGCCGTGGTGGTGGTAATGGCAGCGGTGCTGATGTGCTGGCAAGAGTCGTAGTGGTAGTGGTAGTGGTATTGGCGGGGATGACAGTTTTGGGCGGTGGTGATTATCATGATGGAGGCGGTGGTGGGAGTGGTGCGGAAAGCGCCGGCTGCGGCGGTGGCGACAGAGGTGGCGGTGGCACCGCAGTGAAGGAGGGGGATGCCGGAAACCAGCGCCGTGACATTCGGCACCGCACTTGACACTCAGTTTGCATATATGCGTGACAATGCTTCAGCCAGAATTTCCTTTATATGCGGAACTCGACATGTGAACATTAAACGTAAGGAGTCTACTGACGGTGACATTTCGCGAAATTCTGTTACGAAATGTTTGCACATTTTCATTTCATCGAAAGACCTCTATATCATTTATTTTGTAAACTCGTTTACTTCACATCTGCAACCAATAAAAGTTGAGATATTGCACAATATTAAGTGCGATTTCTTTTCATTTCGGGGGAGGAATTTACAAGTTACCCATATAAAATGGTGTGAACGTTTGGAAGATATATTTTTAATGTGAGTTTAAGTTAAAAGTCTTGAAAGGAAGTTTAAGAATATATTATTAATTTTTAGGAGGGACAATCATATGAAACCTTAAATACGATTTAAAGAGTAATTGCCATGTATGGGTGAAATGATTGCAAAATTAGCCGATTTTGTGAATTACTATCGAACTTTCTTGAACTTCTTGACTGGATGTTTTCCCAATGTTAGGTTTTTCATCCCAAGAAGTACTCAGTGCAAACCTAGAAGCTTAGCATCTTTTAAATTGAAAGCTAATTTGCTAATTTAAAAAAAAAACATTTAAAAAACAGTAAAATTGAATGAATGAAGAATTATTTCCAAGAAAAGACAACAAGAAAAGGAAAAGGAAATTTGCTTATTTCTTTAAATAATGCACTATTCCAATTTCAATATTTTATTTATTTCGTCCCTTTCATTTCCTTCCAACGACTGGCAATTCTTGAACTGCTTCTCTAATGTCATACCATAATAGAAGCAATGATTTTAATACGAGTGTCGTCAACAGTAACATTTTGTAATTTAGATAGGAATATTGTGGTTTGGGATCTTTAATTTTAAATCTGCAATTAATGCGTTAGTGATTTAAAATAAAATAAAAAAATATATTTCATCGGTGTCTTTCTTTTTACGGTCACAGCCTAGGACAGCCCCTTCCGTCCTCCTATCTTACTTAAAAACCTTAACTAAATTATTTCAATCTTACAACAAATGCAAAACCAAGCAATATAAAAATAACCACAACAAATTACTTTAGTGCAATAATTCCAGCAAACTTTTTACGTATTACCACATCCCGCATCACGATGACAAAGAATTCCGCGTAAGTGTTTGAGTGAAGCAGCACATCCACGTGGTTTCCCGCAGGTGCTGTTCCCATCCCCTCCCCCACTAACTTCCTACGCGCGCCAAAGACTTTGACACTTCACACGCCCCCGGTCCTCGCGTCGCTCCTCCCCCCTCCTCCCCACCCGTGTCGCTCCCCCCGCCTTGCCAGAAAAAAAGAAAAACAACAGTAGCCCAACCACTTGCATACAATCCCTCCCGAAGGGAGGTTTCCGCTTCCGACCGCACCTCGTGATCCCGAGGAGCCCCGTCACCCGCGCTTTGCGATGCAAATGCGCGCCCGGGGCGGATGTGCGCTGTGGCCGCGGCGGGCGCTGGCGTCGTCGACGACGACGACGACGACGACGACGACGACGGCGGCGGCGGCGGCGGCGGCGGCGGCGGCGGCGAAGGGTGGAGCGCGATCGTCCTCTGTTCGTCCTCGGGTGTCAACGCCGCGACGCTGCCGTTGCGACACGCCGGAAATCGGCGCAGGCGGAGCGTGGACGGCCGTTATCACGCGGCACGTACGGCCGGAGGGCGGTTCTTGTGACTGGCGGTCTCGAACACTTCCTGCCGCCAAGAGCTTCTCGTCCGGGGATTGGCCAGTCATCCACTTCCATTCCTCGTTTCGCAATGTGATCGAAGATCATGACACTCAAAACTTCCACGTGCGTGTCATTGTGTATCTGAATATGTTCTATTACGCGGATACGTGAAGCTATTAGTTGTTAGGCAGGGGCGCGTGACTGGATACACCCTTCTCACTTTTCCTCCAAGATGCTGACATTGCTATTAGTTGAATTGGCTCGTACAATCGCTCGCATTAGAAAATGTTTACATAGCGAAGCGTTAAAGCTATGAGGCAACCGATCATCTTGATTGACATTTGTTCGTCTAGAGCTCTCCACCAGTTATTGATATGTGTATCTAAAATTTTCTACAAAACGACGTTTCGTGAGTTCGTGAGAACAAGTAGCTGAACAGTTTGTCTTTAGAATGGTATTAAACTGAATATCGTGGTCTAAAGGCTTGCAGAAACTACTTCAATCCCAAATATTATTCCTCTAATTTTTATTACATTATTCTGAAAAATGTACTGTACCGTATTTTGAAATATTTTCAGAAATGGTTCAGCTTGTACATCTATAATATTATTTCGTAAATATTATATATATGTATATATATATATATATTATATATATTATATATATTATATATATTATATATATTATATATATTATATTATATATATTATATTATATATATTATATATATTATATATATTATTTACAAATGTAAATTAGTGCACAAAAAATTATGTTTCTTCATAGTAGTATAATGGTAGTACAGTTAGCAGCACACACTGCCCTCAAAGTTAGGAATAAATGAAATTTATCATAATAACCTTACTACTTTAATGTAACACTAGAGACGCGATTGCGTTGGTTATATCTGTGGAGTAGCGTTTTACTCTGTGATTCTACTGTAACGCTAGAATTCGCGCATGATTCAAAAGGGGGTTGATAGCTTAGTTAGCATAGTTAGTATACGCTAAGGACTTGACGCTAACCTAAAACTTTCTATTGGCTTACTTTCTAATGTGCCCGTAGCCCCTAACACACCACCCTTTCCATGGTGTACATGCTGCCTCGTAGTATATATAAACACGTTCAATTTTCAAGATCACCTGGAGAGAGATGATGCAGAAGGCTGATCGCTGTTCATTCTCCCCTTGCCGCGAAAATCTTTACCCTATCGATTGCTTCACTGACTCCTACACCCATCCACATAACTGAACGATTAGTTGATGCAGTTTGTATCGCCGTATAATGTACAAGTTCGTCAATGTCTTCTGAATTACATGGTTGAAAACTAGGTCTATCAAGTTGAAATTACCCCTGCAATACGCCAGGATTGAATTTTGATTACGCCCCATGCGACTACTTTGTAATCGAATATTGGGAAGAAATTAAGTGATCAAACAATCAAGATCAAAATAATAGCTGCGCAAATGCTTAATGAATCAACGATAGTTTGCAAACAAAGTATTTGGAATCAAAACTTTTTTTTAACCTATCAAGAGTATAATTATGCCAATTACGACCTTTTAGAGCGTTTTACAGGTTTTTATTGGTGTAATTGCAAATGTAAAACCTACAATTTGAGTACTCACCAGTACAGATTTAATTTCAGTTGCACATTTTTATTAAGAAAATGATGTAACCTTCTTAATAGAAGTGTCGAGTCATTTAAAATGCATTCCTGGACATTCTCTAATTTCTAAAAAAGGATCCAAAAAACTAGATACTAATCCAAAATGTTTCTCGGGAGCATGCCCGAAAATACATGTCTATTATTTTGGAATCTAAATATCAATAATCTGAAGTTAGATCCAAAACAAATCCAACCTTACCAGAACAACGTATATACTCCCTTCTATTATTTTTATAAAAATAAATAAAAGATTCCAGACTGACAGCCCACTATTTCAATTTCTCAATTTTTTTGGATGAAAATACAGACAGATAGCCGACGCTATAATGAGTAGTTCTTTTTTAAGTAGAATTGTTTCGAGGATAAAGTTGCGACACTATGGGAGCCGACCATCTGTCTCGGAGGCGGCAGGATTGCATTGACTGTGACTTGACGAGTCGGTGGGACGGTGCTGTGAAAGGGATTTGATGAGCAGGTAGTGCGTACATGTGTCTTCTTTCACGTAGAATACGTGATCTTTTGATTAAACTTCAAATTAAGGGTACTTGTGAAATCGACGTGAAAATCGTCACCAACAAAAATTCGATTTTCCGAGTCCTCATTTTGCTTTTGAAATAACTGTGACGTTAATTATTATTTTCAAATTTAAAAATTTCTAGTATTATTAAATCATACACAATTTTAGAATCATAAAATTTGACCAAAATAATGACTGGTACAACAAGATATTATTTTGAGAAATTATGTTTTCTAACCATTTACAGTAAAAATAAACACACATGAAAATAAATTAGTTTTGAAGTTCCGTGTCATTGCTAACGAAATCTCTTGAAACATATTAATGAAATTATTTTGTGAGAAGGCAGGTTAACGATAGAAAGAATTTAAGAGTTTCAGAGAAAAATATTTAATTCAGACTCAAATAGTTAGCTATTCCACAAATTGGATAGAGACAACACAAAATTTTAAGAAGTGATAAAGTATCTTATGTTCTGTAAATATCAGGTTAAATGCATTGCTTATAAAATATTTCAGTGTTTCACATTTTTATTCAATCCGGATTATAATTCAAAAAGCCAATGTGTACTAAAAAGTTTCTTCTAAAACTACGACATAAATTCATAATCTCTCCACACCTGCTTTTAATGCTGCGTTTTGGAAGACTCGCGTACAATTTACGACTCCCTGCTGTCACATTCTGATATATTAGTTTACACACAAAGAAGACGCAAATGTATTGCAATGAGAATTCCTATTCAGTAAGAAGCAAAAGCGCTCTGTGAGCACTATGCATGCGAGGCACATGTCTCAATTTTGTTCTTTTGTTTGTTGCAGTGCAAGCAATGCGGCAAGTCGTTCAAGCGCTCGTCCACGCTGTCCACGCACCTGCTCATCCACTCGGACACGCGCCCCTACCCCTGCTCCTTCTGCGGCAAGCGCTTCCACCAGAAGTCCGACATGAAGAAGCACACCTACATCCACACCGGTGAGTACATGTTGTATATCATCTTCTTCTCCTCGTTCTTCACAGTTACTTCCTGTGAATATATATGGATAGTTTTGTTTTGATATGGTGGAAAATTAATTATATACGTGAATGCGAATGGTCAAACCAAATAACATCAATACCTACAACTACATCGATGAGTACATCAATGGAAACTTTGTAATTCATTTCATTTTTTCTCTCTTTTACTCATTCTTATTATTTACTGTACAGCTATTGATAGTTTTGTTTTAATATGGTGGAAAATGAATGATGTAATTGAATGCGAATGGTCAAACCAATTAATAACATAAATACCTACAACTACATGGATGAGTACATCAATGGAAACTTTGTAATTCATTTCATTTTTCTCTCTTTTCCTCATTCTTATTATTTACTGTACAGCTATTGATAGTTTTGTTTTAATATGGTGGAAAATGAATGATGTAATTGAATGCGAATGGTCAAACCAATTAATAACATAAATACCTGAATCGATACCGGTAGTGCTTGCTTTTGGAAATGCTATTTCACCTAATAATGCCTTTAAAAGATCAAAAACAACATTGCATCGTTATGCGAGTGGAATTATAATTATTTAGTCACACATTTAATAAATTTAATAATTACTCATAATTTAAACCCCCATCAGCTTCGAGGACTTTTTGCATTAAATATATTCAATGATTTCATTAAATACAAAATAATAATCACGTTTGTCGGCTTAGAAGTTCTATTTTCCAAACTTTTCTCTCTAAAAGGTGTCCTATAAGCCGATGAATCTTGGAGACGCATAAGTTACTTTTTAATTTTTTTTCTTGTTCTGAGAGAGGTATGCTAATGTAAAATCGTTCTCTTCTCGCAAAATTATTTGAAAATGAAGTATATACCGGAACGGTAATCTACTGTTCTCTACTAGAGTGGTAACTGCGTGTGTTGTAGAGCACAGAATATATAGCAGAGCCGTCCAAGTACATACGTACAAAGGGGGGAGAGAAGTTGTGCGAGTCGTCTTGAACGAATCACTTTTACGACTCGGCTCCCATGCTCGACATCGACGGAGGAGCTGGAGGAGGGGATGGTGAGTGGGAAGGGGAGGGGGAAGGGGGAAAGGGAGAGGAAGGGAGGGGAAGGGACGATGGGTAGAGAATGATGGGACGCGAAGGAACAGAGTGGCCGGTGGCAGCGGTCGGACTGAGCAGTTAAAGTGCACTATAAAACATGTCTGCATTAACTGCTACGTGTGAAGAAAATCAATCTCCAGTATACTTTAAATTTCATGTCGTGTACGTAGAGGTAATGAATTTTAATGTGGATGCAAAATTTTTGTATTCATTTGTATGAGTATTTCAAACGGACGCCCAGTAAACTCATTACAATTAACGACTATTCAAAAATATATGCAAATATGTAAATACTTGTAGTCGTAAAGGATTCTCCCCACATACTTTAGGGAATAGGTTAACGTATGTTATCTCGTTAAGTTGTAAAAGAATTCCGGCTTTGGTTTAAAACACATACATCGCAATACTATTTTTTCAAATAATTTATTTACTTTTCGAGTTTCAACCTTAATTGGGGTCTTTTTCAACAAAAAAATGACCACGTTGGACAAAAATACTTTGTAAAACATTTAAAACACGTAGCATTTTATTTACAAATTGTCGGTATTGAAAGACAACAGTATAAAAACTGCCGATCTTTAGATGAGAACTTAACATAAGATGAGATAACATCATGTTAAGTGCATATGACTACCTGTTTTAAATTTCTTTATTAAGTCTTTTTTAGGAACTTGGACCAAAGTTTTTTTAAAGGTCCCAATTAGGGTGGAAACGTTAGAAGTAAATAAATTATTTGTAACAATACTATTGTAGTGTATAGTGGTGTACAATGCACTACAATAATATTGTAGTGACTGCTTTTCAAAAAAAGAGCGGAATATTTCCAACTTTTCCACACGTTCTTGTTTTTTATCACTGGATTTAATACTTCCTTCATGCAGAGGCGTATCTACGGAATGGCAAACAGGACATGTGCCATTTGCGCCACTGGCAGGAGCTCTATTTAGTATACCCGATTCAATAAATAACAACTATCCTAATTTGAAGTAACCTCACAGGGGCGTATGAAATATTATGACAGGGAAGCATATGCCATGGGCGCCTGAATACCTATATGTGCCTCTGCTTTCATGTCTTCTTTAACGCATCACTTAGGACAATATGCGATGAAAAAACAATGAATACGGGGTTGGTGATACTATCAAATTAATAGCAACAGCTCTGAAAGCACAGACGGGTAACAACGACCTCGGCGTAGAGAAGGGTGGCGTAAGTGTCTTCGATGCAGTAAACTGCGCTGTAAAAGCAACGCAGCACGGCAGAACTAGCGAGAAAGATGGAGGATTCTCGGTTGAAACGTTGGCAGAAGCTTTTTTGAATTGAATTGAATTTGCCTTATTTTATGTGGCGAGACTCGGGCCATCAGGCCAGCTCTTGCGTCTGACCACGCAAATTTCGCTACGGTCCTTTCATCAACTAGCAGAGGTATTTCTTGGGCGAGAAACAGGCGATTTAGCTCAGAGGTGTCATTTAGGCTTGAGGATCTTTTACATGCAAGTAAATCTACTAACATGGGACAGCCGGCTTTACTTCCCCTCCGAAGGAAGGCATACGAAGGATTTTTTTCGCCCTTAAAAATCCACGGCTTCGATCGGGTTTGAACCCGCGAACTCGGGTACAACAGTCCGGTACGCTAACCGTTACACCATCGCCGCCGCTTTCGCAGTAGCAGGACGGTTTCGGGGCTTCGAGTGGCCAAAGTGCGGTAGCGCCTGGGGCAACGACCGGGGCGAGGTGGTTGCAGGTGGGTCGGGGGTGTCACGTGCGGCAGGTGGTTCGTCCGCGCGGCGGCGGAGAGTGGTCGTGGCGGCCGTTGTGTTCGATAGCGCCGTCGCGTCGCGTCGCTGGGGCTGGAGGCGCTCGGCTGCGTCGTGATAGTGGACAGCGAGCGATTTACAACCCCCCCCCCCCCGGCACTAGGCCTACGCATGCGCCGTCACGACCGCCCTTCCGCCACCGCCACCGCCACCGCCGCTGCCGTCGTCCTCGCCGTGGCCACCATCTCCGCTGTCCCAGCTGTGTCAAAAGCCATCACTATCAAACCGTCCCCACCATCTCCGTCAGGCCAACCGTCCCCATCAACCCCGCTGTGCCAACCGCCCCCACCATCTCCGTCAGGCCAACCGAGTCCATCATCTCCGTCTGGGCAACCGTCCCTATCACCTCCATCAGGGCCACAGTCTCCACCATCCGCACCGTGCCACCCGTCCCCACAATCTCCATCAAGGCGACCGCCCCAACCATCTCCGTTAGGCCAACCGACTCCACCATCTCCGTCAGGGCCACCGACCCCACCATCCCCACCATCCCCATCGGGCCAACCAACCTCACCATCTCTGTCAGGGCAACCTTCCCCATCTGCGTCAGGCCAATCGTTCCCACCAACCCCACTGTACCCACCGTCCCCGTTGTGACCACTGCCTCGTCGAGCTCCCACTCCCAGACCTCTACACCACCAACGGACCCTTTCGTGCCCTATATCCGCACTGACCCAGCCGTACCCCGCCCCACTCCTGCCCCCGCCGCCCTCGACGACACAGCCGTCTCCGGCGATCTCGCTATTCCAGACGTCCTCGCCACGCCTACCGTTCTTGCTATTCCCTACTTTCTCACTAGCCCCACCATCCCACCGTCTCTACCGGCCCTACTCTCGCGGCCTTCCGTCTCTTCACCCCCCAACCCTCTACCGTCCGTACAACCGTTTCCACCCCACTCCCCCATCCACCACCATTGTCACTCTCCCTACCGCCTCAAACAACCGTCACCGGCACACACCCCTCCACGCCGACCCACCCTGTTGCGGGCCCATCGCCCCCGTTTCTACCACGACATCTATCGTTCCTGTCGCCACTGTTGTCCCCGGCCCCGCACTCTGCGCACGCATGGCCCGCCGCTGCGCGCAGGATACGACCGACTACGCGATAAATGTGATTACTAGAAGCTACTCCTTTATCTGATCAGTTCTTTTACGAGGCGACCAAGTATCAGATGCGGTACTTTCTTGCGCATTTCTACTGTTTCCTGCACGCGTGGTCGTGGGTTCGAATTCTGCTGGGACCTTTGAATTTTCCAGAGTTATAAGGAATATTTTTAAATGTTATTTATCGTGTACTTCCGTCGGATAACTCGAGGATGAATCGATAATTTTATAGGTTTCCATTTAACTGGTAATGCGAAAGTAAACTTGACCAGCTGTGCAACCTTTGTTTACTTTCTAGGTCAACTCATAGGTAGGTCATCGCAGTGCTCCTTCAACTACAACATCCCTACATCCCTACAATCCCTACATCCCTACAACATCCCTACAATTTTTGTTGGATATAGTTTCCTGAAAGCAAAAAATGTCAGTTTTTCTTTGTCCCGATAAGAAAATAAATAATGTGCCACACAACATAATTCTGGATTGACTCTGTGAACGAAATAATTTTTTATATGACATGCAGAAAACGAAAGACGACCTAAAAGTACTTTTATACCGAAAATACGAACAAAATATGATAAAGGGCATCGCATGAAACACTTTTCTGCGGAAGGTGGATGTGATTTTAATAATTCTAAAAAACGAAAACACCTCCTTCCCTTCCTCTTCTTCATCCCTTTCTCCTTAACTTCCTCCGACCCGGCTTGAACCTCGTCTTTCTTTTCCTTCTTTTTCACCTCCTCCTCCAACTCCTGCACCCTTGTTTTTCATCATCATCACAATCATCATAATCACCATCACATTACTTCACTCTTCCATCCAATTTCTCTTCTTTGTTTTTCTCAGCATCACTATCTGAATCACCACCATAATCACCATTATCATCATCATCCCATCCATTCTTCCCCATTCCTCATCATTCGCTCATTCTTCTCCTCGTCATCAAAAGCAATCATTACCACCATCATATCGCTTCTTCACTCTTTCAGCTGTTTTCCCCTCCTCATTCTCCACCTCGCCACGTGCTTTCCTGGATAATGACAGCGCGTGTTCTCCCCCTGCTCGGGCCTGCGTCGCGGCGGGGGCGGGGGCGGGGGCGGCGTCCCCGTACGTTACGCCTCCCGCGCACGCATTGTGCGTGGCTGCTTCATCAATTATTCCGCGGCTGCAATCTCGTCGATAGCCTCGCCTCTACCGCCGGGCCCGAGAACGCCGCCTCGGCCCTCACAACCTGCGGCCCGGTTCCGAGACCTTGCGGGGCGCCCGATTTGGTTTCCCCCGAAGGCACAGCAGGTGCTAGAGTAGCGGCAGGTTCTACGTTTGCTTGGGACTTTGTTAAGTGGAAATAGTGACGGATCCAGGTGAGGGCGAAAGCGGCGTCGTTAGAATAAGGACTAAACCGAATCGACACAAAGAGATGCGAATTTTTGTTAATGTTCTGCCGTATATGAGTCGGAAGCCTGTACTTGGAGTGTTCATTGAATTGGTGATATCATGAAGATATGCACAACAAAAGGAGAACAGTCTCCTAGGATTGCTATGGGGAATTAAATTTAAAAAATATGTATATAAAAGTCTTTCTTTGTGTAATTGTGATGGAATGAATAGAGAACAACTTGGGTAAGTAATACGATTAATTACCCTAACTGATGTGAATATTTTTACCCATCATTTCTGACTGAATATGAATTGAAATAAAAATTAAATGTACGATCTTTCGAAGCATTGAATCTGTTGTTTTTTTCTTTCTGAAATGTTTATCATATGAAGCTAAAATTAAGATACTCTGAAATACGAACTTAAATTGCTTAAGGAAATACGAGAGAGAATAACTAATCATATATTACAGCAAGGCAAATTAGAAACACCAACTAAATTGCCGTGAGGAGATAGAAAACTAGTTTCGTGTCAGAGATATGGGTGAACAGTACTTTAAAAAAAAACCTTTTATAGGACAATAATAATCTTTGCGATAAATATGCGGAAAACAGAATTCCGCAGAAATGATTCTACGGGTTATTGCGCCCTCCTCTTATCGTCTGTATTAACACATCGTAAACGCTATTATGTTCATTGTAGCCATACTTTCCTGCAGAATTATTCGCAAAAGATACTCAGATGAAAGGTATTCTAAGAATGATTTCTTGCGATGTCAAACGGCGTAATCGTCGAAATGAGGGACTTTTCCTACAGTACATGCTCAGCATACAGGGAAATATACGAGTATTATGTCATTATTAATAGGGCTCTTTTTAACTAATTCCGGGTGTGGGTGAGGCACGGCGAGGGAAGAGACGTGGCGAGGGGCGGGGCGATGGAGCGGCAAGGGGTGAGGCGAGGGGCCAGACGAGGGATGAAGCAAGGGGCGAGACGAGGGACGAGGTGAGGTACTTGGGATGGCGAGGGGCCAGGGGCGACCGACTAGGAGCGAGGGGCTGGGAGCGTGGAGCGAGGCGAGCCACTTGGTATGGCGAGGAGGGAGGAGCGAGAGACTAGGGCATGGGGCGTGGGGCGTGGGGCGTGGGGCGTGGGGCGTGGGGCGTGGGGCGTGGGGCGAGGGGGCGAAAGGCGAGAGGCGTGAGGCGTAGGGCGTTGGGCGTGAGGCGTGGGAGCGAGAGGCGAGAAGCAAAGAGCGAGGAGTAGGGACTAGGAGTGTGACTAGGGACGTGTGGCTAGGGGCGTGGGGCGTGGGGCGAGGGGGCGAAAGGCGAGAGGCGTGAGGCGTAGGGCGTTGGGCGTGAGGCGTGGGAGCGAGAGGCGAGAAGCAAAGAGCGAGGAGTAGGGACTAGGAGTGTGATTAGGGACGTGTGGCTAGGGGCGTGGGGCGTGAGGCGTGGGGCGAGGGGGCGAAAGGCGAGAGGCGAGGGGCGTGAGGCGTAGGGCGTTGGGCGTGAGGCGTGGGAGCGAGAGGCGAGAAGCAAAGAGCGAGGAGTAGGGACTAGGAGTGTGATTAGGGACGTGTGGCGAGGGGCGTGGGGCGAGGGGCGTGGGGCGAGGGGCGTGGGGCGAGGGGCGTGGGGCGAGGAGCGTGCGGCGAGGGGCGAGACGCAAGGGATGACGGGTGAGGAGCGACGAGCAAGGGGTGATGCAATGCACGGGGGGCGGGGCGTGGCGGGGAGGGGTGGGGCGGGGTGGGCCGGGCGGGGCGGGGCGGGGCGGGGCGGGGCGGGGCGGGGCGGAGAGGAGAGAGGAGAGAGTCGAAGTAGGTGCGCGGAACGGGGCCTGTGGTCATGTGCGCCGGGTGGGCCTGGGCGGCTGCTTCCTGCGGCCCTGCGGGGCGCGTCCAAAGGTGAAGGTCCCGGGCATGCGGGCGCCACGCCGCGTCGCGCCGGGCCACGGGGCGCCGGCTGCACACGCCACCTCACCCTTCCCACTGGCTCAAGCGGACCATCCACGGCCAAACGAAGCGTTTCATGAGTATCAGATCTCGCGCCGGTTATAAATCCGACACCGTCAGTTTTGAGCCACTTAACATTTAATATCAACATATTACAATTATTGAAGTCATTAGGCTGATGTAGAGTCAAAATAAAAGAACCAATTGAAGTGTGTAAACCTGAGGTTTGTAACCAACCAAGTCCTTTATTTCTGATATCGGCTGTGGGTCGTTCAATACTTAATGATACCTTCTTAAAAGAAAAAAATCATAAAAATTAATATACTTGTTGTGAATGTAAGTACTCAAACGCACCTAAAATTATAACTAATTTATTATTATGAACGGAATTCTGACTGCTTATTCCCCCTGACTCATTATTTCAACGGACGACGGCCGGACAGAGTGGCTTCGGTGTTCCTCTGGTTGCGATATATCGATATAACAATACAGTATTTACAAACTTTTTAAATGCATAATGTTGAGTACATTGTCACAACATGCTAATGTTGAATCTACGTATGATTTTTTGTCGTTAATTAATAATTATGTGAACTTTGTGTTAAGTTTTATATTTTTTGTGGTTATTGGCAACATTCCGACTATTTTATATTCACCAGGAGCAGTGAAACAATCACTATAACCGGGAGGCATGTCTTGCACCTAATTATTCTGTGCCTGACATCACTTCACAAAATGTTTCATAGGAGCAATAATAGCTTTCAAGAGGTTCATTGTGTCTTCGATCAATTCATTTTCCTTAAATTTAAATACCGAATGAATAATTGGTAGCACCGCTTTTACCTTTAAAATTCCCGGTATTTCCCGAAGTTCAACTGACAATACTCGAAAAAATGATTGTCTTGTTTTAAATTCCTACTGGAAAACATTCATTTTATTAAAAGTTTAAAGTTCAACATGTTAAGCAATGGAGACGGTCCTTCAATTCTCTTGTGTATTTCTGACTGTCTCAACAAATATGTAGCGACGATTACTTTTTAGACTCACGAAATAACAAGAAGTGGCTTTATATATCACCTTACATTTTGTAAGGTGCACTTTTTACAAGACAACAAGGCCATTAAATATTACCTTCTGAATATCTTTGTACTTCTATAGCAGCTTCCTGAAGTGAACGTTGTCTAGCAAAGAAATACGATTTATTTTGCGCTAAAGACTTGCGCTAAAGCGGCGGCGATGGTGTGACGGTTAGCGTACGGGACTGTTATACCCAAGCTCGCGGGTTCACACCCGATCGAAGCCGTGGATGACAAAATCCTTCGTACGCCTTCCTTTGGAGGGGAAGTAAAGCCGGCTGTCCCATGTTAGTAGATTTACTTGCATGTAAAAGATCCTCAAGCCTAAATGACGCCTCTGAACTAAATTCAAATCGCCTGTTTCTCGCCCAAGAAATACCTCCTTTCTCTGCTAGTTGATGAAAGGAGCGTAGCGAAATTTGCGTGGTCAGACGGAAGAGCGGGCCTGATGGCCCGTGTCTCGCCACGTAAGTTAAGGCAAATTCAATTCAATTCAAAGCCTACCGTTCGACTTCCTCCAAATCAGCTTTGAATTTGTACAAAGAATTGTATCAAGAATATCTGAAGAACCTAGCGGAATATAAGAGTGGGTGGTAAATTCTTAAATGACAATGTTCGAGAGAGAGATAAAGAGGGGAGGAGAGAAAGGAAGAGAAGGATAGAGATATAGGGAGAGGAAAAGAAAGAAAGGTAAAAAGAGAAAAAAGAGAAATGCGGAGAAATGAAGAGAGAACGGGAGATAAAAGTCAGAAGGAGAGAAAGAGAAAAGAGAAAGAAAGGGAGAAAGAACTAATGTGAGAGATAAAGTTTACTACATATCTGAAAATGAGCGAATTTGGGGGGAAAATAAAGGTCATCCATGAACCAGATGTGAGATTTCACACAGTCCACGTACTCTTTGTATCCTGCATACGATGGGGGGAAATAAAGTTAAACCTTTTAGTTTTCACAGGTTTCTGTCAAGCACGTGTTCGAACATGTGCGTCGCAACACTCTACCCCTACAATTCAGTAAATCAATTTACCTGTCTCCTCCATTAGTTCGATGTGATGTGCAAAAAAATCAGAACATCACTGCAATTCGCAATTTACGAAAACGGCGCACCTGCTGAAATGTATCGGCCCGCATATGCGGGAGCACGAGGTAATGCCATTCCTTTAAGTGCCGGTTTCAGAAGATTTTTTTCTCTTTAATATTAACCTTCATTGGATCTAGGGACGTAGCAGTAACCCCACACGAACTGAACTTGGGGAATTCGTGTTTTGCCGAGAGGAACCGAATTATAAAATAGAAAAAACTGCTTAGGAGCAGGTGTTCCTTCCAACTGTGGATACCTCTACTGATAATTAATTTCTGTTTTAAAAGTAATAAATAAGATGCGTGAGAATTAAAAACTTTTTAATATCGCAGAAAGTTTAGCACAGTTTTTATTCTCTTTCCATTCACTCTCAAAATTTTCATCCACAGTTTATTGTCGATTTCTCAGAGCTGCTTGAAATGTTACATACGTACTTTGAGTTCAATAATAATAAGTTGTCTCTTTTATAATATTCTACTTCGTTTCTCATTATGAAATAATTATTTATACAATACCTTAAATAAAAATCAAAAGTAGCACAAGTCTTTTGATGTAAAATATTTTCGATTGTTTAACCATTGTTATGAGAAGCGATATGAGCCATTTTGGCAGATATATTTCTGACAGTACATTGACATGAAAATAGTGATAACCACAGTAACTTTTTCCTATGGTTCATTGAATTTCCCACACTAAGTAATGTATAAATCAATTAGAGTTATTAAATTTGCTTGATGGTTATGGACAAAAACGTATCAGTCAATTCTTATACTGAATATCTCCTAACTCCCTATTTTCCCTTGCAGCTGAAACTTAGATATATCGACATTATGAAACTCCGACCCTTTTCGTTAGCCATTTAAGTTCTAGAAATAAATTTCACTGCATAAGAATTATCCCCGCCTTGTTAGTAGATAGAACTTTCCAAACAACTCTTTCAAAAGAAAACATTTCGGGTAAATGATTTGCGTTCTCTTTCTCCGTTCCATCACAGAAATATGACTGAATTGAGAACAATTTAGATATATTTAGGTATATCAATTATTCATATACAAATACAGTAGAACCCCAGAATTCCGAACTAATTGTGGGTGTATTCTGTTCGAATTCGTAAATGCTGGGATTATCCGAAAATATGAAATATCGTACATAAACAAATACATCTATAGGATTACAAGACAATGCAACGTAGGGTGCGATGAGAGAAAATGGCAAGAGTGGGGAATTTTGGTTATTTTGACGAAAGGAATTTTGTATCAAATTGGCAGTTTGTTTTTCGATACGAAATATTTTCTATTACACGGTAGCGAACATTTCTGGTTATCAAATTTAGTCTACAACGTTCGTTTCTATGATTTCAACTAATATGGGCAAAGGAGTGGGGGTACGTAACCCAGATCTCCAGAAAACGTGCGCGTATAATACTGTGTTATTAGTTTAAAGCCCTAGGAAACGTCATGAAAGCCCGGTACAATGCATCACATAATTTACTTGTCTTTTCAAAATCGACCTAAATACAAGAACCTTCTCCTAGTTAACGAAGAGGTCAGGGAATATCACTCTTCGTCCACTTCCATTGGCTTGTGAAATCGCCTGTTGGTCTCAGGCGGAAAACAGCGCCGTACGCGACTGGCAATCAGGTCCCAGCGCACGTGGCTCAACTAATTAGAATGCGCCACTGATACGAGGTAAGGTTTTCGTCCGGAGCAAAGAAATCGCCGGCTTCGATAAGGGCGGTGTCGTCAACAAACCAACAACCACCCCTCGCCCCCCCCCCTATTCAGCAGCGACTCGTGCGTCCTTCGCCGCTCGTGCCCACCCACGCCCTCTAGCGTTGCGCTTATCGCCGCCCGGGTGACCCGCCATTTCGCGTGTGTTCCCGATTTCCGCTAAACGGATTGCACAGGGACCGTCCATAAATGACGTAGCCTCAAAGAGGAGGGTTGAGGTAATGATACCTAGCGTTGCACCCGGGTAAAGGCCGGTTACCCGGTCAACCAGGCACCCGGTTAAATTAGTTTTTTTTTTATTAGCCAACTGCAATCCAATTAAGAGCAAGGGCCTTCTGCTTGAGCGTGGAATCATTAATACTTCTTTAATGAAGAGATAGGATGATGATGAGAGGTGAAAGGACGATCACAAATATATCCATGCCCGAGGCGGGATTCGAAACCGCGATTCTTCGATTCGAGATCATGGCGACACTACTGGATTGGCTACCCGGATTTGCAGATTAGGGTTACATAACGCTATATACTTTTTTTAACTTTCGGAATATTTACACAAAAAATCACTTTCATTTAATCTAGTACCAAGTCAACTGAGACAACTTACCTCCTTCCCTTTTTCATTCAGTGTTAAACCAAACTCATCTCAGTAATTATTATCGAAAAACGAAGTTGGCGGCTAGCACAAAAAGAAATCAGCAATAAACTAGTTCTAAACGTACTAAGAAATGTGTATTTCTAATTTATATATAAAATATTTAACTTCTTTAATTATAAATTTTATAATTATCTATCAAATTATAATATATAAGACAAAATTAATTCAAATTGCTTCTACATTTAATATATTTTTACTTTTTACAAGTAGAAGTGTCGATTTAAGCGTTACGTAACTTATAGACAACCCCAGACGACACCCTCTGATTCGCTCTTGCTTCGGCCAATTGAGGTTGAAATATGTACTGGGGTTTCAGAATGTAACCATATGCATTACATCAACCGGCAGAGATAGCTCAGAGTAAATACCGTAGTCACCGCTGTGTTTTTGTCCAGGAAGTCTAGGGTATCCGACGGCGGTTTGTCGGACTTTAGTAATGTGTAATTTGACACTAGGTATAAATGTCGAATTCAGCAAGTGTCTGGATGAGAATTCTAGGGGCCGACAGCTCGGATCGCCTGCTTTAGATCGGAGAAACCACGGAAAACTACCGATCAGAGCAGCCGGCCGCTAGAATTCTCCTCCAGACAGTGGCTTAATTCGACCTAGCTGATTCGCCAGTGTTGAAAATCCAGCCATCATCGGGACACGAACCCTAGAGACCTTTAGAACAGAGGCACTGCTGTGACATCAGATGATTATCTGAGCTACCCTTGTCGGTCCCCTCATGTCGGGAGACCAGCGGGGGGCTTAGAGCTTGTCTCGTAGGGTGCGGTGCCTCACTTAAAGAGCTTCCAGGAGGGGAAAACCCAAGTCTTCTTATGGGTTCTATATTGATAAGTACTAGAAATTGCAAATTATTCTTATAGAATGTTTTCACGAGACATATGCTCAACTGCTCAACACCCACAGCAACGTCTTTCCCTCGACATTTTCTCACTTCATTTCTGCTGCAGTTCTTTTCCTGTCGATATAAACACCATTCCAGTATGTTTAGAGTTTGCATAAAAAGTGGACCACCACGGATAAGACTCGATTTTGACTTACTTTAGATTAATTTGTCCTTTTATATTAGAGTTTCATTACGGCACCTGTGCTAATAAGAAGAAATTGTATTAGTCTTGCACATCGTCCCCACTGAAAAACGTGTTTCATGACTTAACTCTTTGATATGCATTGCAGAAAGGAGGAAATTGTTCCAAAATCTACGGTGATAATGCCTAACGATAATGCCTAAGGAAACCCGTCGCTTCAACCTTGTACTGTCACCTGTAAGGTTAGAGCGAATGTGATGTCACCGTCTCGTAATTAAAGCGAAATTATCCAAACAACCAGTTATAAGTGATAAATAATCTATCAAAATCCCTCGACTCCTCGTGGCCAGTGACGCCAGCAGAAAGTAAAACAAATATCTCACTGTAAGAGTAGCCATGCCGAGAGAAATAATCATTAGATATTATGATTCGTGTACTCCTCCTAAACTTGAAGACCATTCAATAAAATTAAGGATTAAAAATCGAAGGAATCATATTTCGGAATAAGTGTTTGTGTTATGATGCAGAACGAATTTAGAGCACAACGAACCTCGATAACTTTAGCATTACCTACAACTCCATGATAGTTAAAATTTATCTCTTTTACTTTAACCGCCCCTGCACACGCTGCCTCGTTTATCAGACTTCGGGAAGTTGGAGAATACAATTTTTCTTATTTCTCTTTATCTTCATATTCGAAATATCGAGGTTATTGTTTTTTCATTCAAATACCCACACTATTCATTTAAATTATTGTAAGGTCGAAAATGCTGATAACTCACTTGTAAATAGTTCTTATATTGAAACCACTGGATATTATGATACTCCTTAAAAATCAAGAAGATTTTAAATACATTCGATCGAACATTTATCACAAAATTGCAATCTATTATATTGGTGACCAAACTTTCCAAAAAGTATTTATTACTGTATTTACGAATTAGTGTCCGGTGAAAAGGTCGTAAATTAACATTTTGGTACGTGGAAGAGAGTTCAGTGATCAATACAATTCCTCTGAATATATTTGTTAGTATTACAAAGGAGTATAATTTCAAATGCAGTCTAGTAAATTTGTTCGATTACATGCGGTGATTCTCAGAAGCATCTTTTGGATTTTAGTTTATCTTGCTTCACAAACTGTTGGATGTTTCAGGCCCAAACACAGATAAAACGCGATTACTGACGTCGAAATTTTAAAGCTATATTAAAATACAATGATTAAGAAGAAGAAGGACAAAACGTAGATTATAAAACTGTTTTAGTTGTAAACTGTAATTCACGCTCTAGTCTACGATCCGCTACGTCAGCACAACGCCTTTCTGCACAATCAGAAAGGTAAGACATCTGAGAACAATAAAAGATAGATTCTGAGAAGAATGGTGTTTTCAAAAGTTTTTATGACCCTCTATTAACGGATGAACCACTCAATCAGATCGACCGCGTGTGCTGCAGGGTTAGAGAAAAGTTTCACTCTACACTCAGTCTTCTTGTTTATTACCGTTACGATCTTGAAATCAAGCAAATATAGTGCCAGTACATAATGAGAGACAAATAGCAATTTCTAGAAGCTTTCGATTTATTCTGTGAACATATTCGCGGACGTTGTCGATTCTCTAAGAAAAAAATAGGTATATTGTATGACAAAACCCGCTACAAAGTTACTATGCGATGGAAAATCGAAATAAGCAACATAAATTATTACGAACCTGATTGGTGTGCGATATTTATTACATGTCTCTAGCAAATGAACAAACATACCACATACACACACACAAACTACCCATCACATGCACCTCTGATGCGGGGAAGAGGAACACCGTGGGATGACGAAGGAGCAGTGACGAAGGAGCAGTGACGAAGGAGCAGTGACGAAGGGGCAGTGACGAAGAGGCAGTGACGAAGGAGCAGTGACGAAGGAGCAGTGACGAATGAGCAGTGACGAAGGAGCAGTGACGAAGGAGCAGTGACGAAGGGGCAGTGACGAAGAGGCAGTGACGAAGAGGCAGTGACGAAGGAGCAGTGACGAAGGAGCAGTGACGAAGGAGCAGTGACGAAGGAGCAGTGACGAAGGAGCAGTGACGAAGGAGCAGTGACGAAGGAGTAGTGACGAAGGGAGCAGTGACGAAGGGAGCAGTGGCGAAGGGAGCAGTGACGAAGGAGCAGTGACGAAGGAGCAGTGACGAAGGAGCAGTGACGAAGGAGCAGTGACGAAGGAGCAGTGACGAAGGAGCAGTGACGAAGGAGTAGTGACGAAGGAGCAGTGACGAAGGAGCAGTGACGAAGGAGCAGTGACGAAGGAGCAGTGACGAAGGAAGCAGTGGCGAAGGGAGCAGTGACGAAGAAGCAGTGACGATGCAGCAGGGAGAGGACGAGAAAGCTGGGTGTGGGCGGTACGTGGCGGATCCCAAAGTGGTCGATGAGCCGCGATGTGACGAAATGCCCCGCGCAATTAACACCGCCGCCTGACAGCCACGGAAAGAAATCGATCCTTGGCGGAGCCTCTCCCCTATCGTCTGACGGCTCACGAAGTGCCGTTCTCGCTCTCGGACCCACAACTGCGGTTCCTAGATCCAGGGCCAGCCCAACACCTGCGGATACGGTCAGCTAAATTCACCCTCGAGCGCAAAAAAGACGTCAGTCGCAAACGACTGAATGTCAGACTGTGTTTACTCTTTATTTTATAGACAGCAAATTATTTTTATATACAGCATTTTTTACATTAAAAATAAAATGTGTTTTCAATGTACTAAAAGATGTAATACATAAATAGCAACGTTTCGAAAATGATTATTTCCATCTTCAGGTTGGAGCATCTACAGTCGAACAAAGTAGTTAAAACTACAGACAGAAAAGAAAATAATAATTCATCAACAGTTTTGAGATTTCGTATTAAAAATAAAGATAGAAGTGATGAAAAAATTATATACTCAATATTTTATTATATATTCAAAGCACAAAGAGCAAGTACTACAAAATTATGGCAGTAACAAAAAAGTTTACTACATATTTAATGAAACCTAATATGAACGTTTGACGTCATCGGTAGATAATACACAATTATGTTAACGTTATCACTACAGATGTCTTGAACCGTGGTACGTCACGACGCATTTGTAATTTTGTAGGCGTATGGGCAAGGAAAATACCACTGAGTGACACGCTTGTATCATTAATTCTGATATAGGTATTCTGTATACACCAGAGTTGTCTACTCTGTTAGGCTACCGGTTGAACTGCTATCTTGCGTGTCTCCAATCTCTTGCAACACGTCGCCCAAATCCGCTAATTCGAGCGAACGCCCTCGTCAGAAACGAGAAGCTGTCGCGACCAGCGAGGCTTCTTCACGTGAGTTACGAGATTGGGCCGCTGGTGACGGTCGCAAACGATGGCACATCAAGGGAGTGAAATCCTCCTCCGCAGAACCGACATTTGAAGGATTTTACTGAATTGACAATATCACGTATTGATCGCATCACATTTAACGGAGTATTCTCATAATGAATAAATATTTTGTTTTTAATTCAACACAACATTTTTTTTATTATTTCAAAAATATTTGTTGGAGAGAGGTGTGAGAACTTAAAATGCCATCCTCTCCATCAAATACCAACCCTAGCTACACTGTATATTCAGCTGCGATAAAAGTTTCCGTACAGATCACCCAGGCACTACTCTATAATAGAAGGCTGGAAAGGATTGTATTACATATACAAGGCGTTCATTGCTGCGGGAGTGTGATACATTGCGACGCAAGCGATGACATGAAAGAGAATTGCAAATCCCACGAGGATTGAAATGAGCCTTTACAGACAAATGTTCCATTCAAATATTTGTTCTGTAATAAATTAATGGCAAAATGGTGTGTTCTATGGAATTATCACCGTATTTTTAATTCCCCTCTTCACTAACAGAGCTACTACATACGACGTCGTAGTAAAACCTTTATACTTTACAGCTTTACTACGAAAGGTTTACTTTGCTGCACGGGTTGTTTTCCTCAATTGAAAAAGTTTCTTTTCTAAAATTTACATCAGACGACGGACAGTTAAAGCAGAGAACACAAGGGTGTTTTTGACGGTCAAATACCTTTAATTGTACAATAATGTAAGAAAAGTAATTTAGTACCCGAAAATTCCAGGTTTAAAGTTCTATACTAAAAAAATCTGATGTACTCTACATCCAAAACATTGTGGATTCAAAATAACAAGATTCTAACATACTTGGTGAAAATGTTTTGATACCTCTGGATTGTCATATCAAGAAGTTGAAAGAGTCTTTAAATCAGACTTGTGGAAAACCTTATGTGAACAAAGTGACCTAGTTCTAAAGGGAATGGTAGTTGTACGTATCTTCATTATACATTTCCGAACTTCCAAAGGGCCCTCATGTAAAATTTGCTGCAAGTCAGTTAGAACCTTCTTACAAAACTGAAGAGAATATTTCTTAAGTGACATATCCATGAAACATAATTAAGAAGGGAAATAATTTATATACAGCCTCATAGTTCACGATCGGATTCAACAGTTTTCAGAATTTGTTGCGCACAGAAATACGCAGTTTCTTTATACACAGTATTTCTTATCATGATGAGAAGCGCCTTCATAATTTATTGATTCAAAATGTATTAAACAAAAACTGGAGAGACGTTATTTTAGAAATTAATTCATAGTTTAGGGGATGGCTACGCGAAGTTGACTGTTTAGTGATCCCGGGAGCGTCAACTGTTAAGGTGAGTAGTCCTGAAAGTGTAGTTCATTTACATCGCGGTAGGTGGCGGTGATCTTCCTCCGATGGATGCCGGGATGCGGTGCAGACCTGCGGAAAATTCGAAGAGGTCAAAAACCTCCGCGACGAATTGATCCGCACAGAACCAAAACCATCTGACTATCGTCCGGCGCGGCTCCGGGATCACGTAGCCGCTTTCACACGCGACCGAAATCCGCACGGGGGGGGGGGGGAAGGCGAGTTCGGGGCGAGCGTGCGCCCCCACGTGCCGACACCGGCGCACCGCCCGGCGCCAACGCCCCCGCGCCGGCGGCTCTACAAGTGCTAAGCCAATCCGCGGGCTGGGCGGAGGCTTCCCGGCCCGGCAATCCCATTTGCGGGGCCGGGGAGGCGTCTCAGCCCCTTGTGACTGGCTGTGTGCAATCAGGGCTTGGCAATCCCGCCGCCCCGGGCGCCACCTCCGCGTCAGATTTGCGCGGCTTGGCGCTGGCGGCGGAAGCCCGTCACGGAGAAGCACGCTGATGACCCGACTCGGAGAGTGCAGAAAGGCGTACGTCAAAATGTTCGATTTTTCCCCTTCTTTGTTTCATTTTTGGATTCGATTTAATTAAAAAACGCCTTATTTTATACTCCGATTTATACGTAGTGGCACTTCAAGATCACGAGCTGGTCATAGTGGGGGACATTAAAGAAGACATTCATTTGCACGCTTCGATACGATTTAATTTTTGTGATACAAAAGTTCACAATTGGATGACAATGTCCCCGTCTTCTTCCGCTCGTGATCTTGAAGTGTCAACATTTAAATCGGAGTGAACGTGACGAGAATACTATTCATCCGTCTGATCACGCAAATTTCGCTACGCTCCTTTCCACATTGACCGGAGAAAGAAGGTATCAGTCGGACGACAAAACAGGGGATTTTAAATTTAGCTCAAAGTCTTCTTTAAGGTTTGAGGATCTTTTACATGCTGTAGATCTGCATAGGACACCCGTCTTTACTTGCTGTGGAATGGTAGGCGTACAAACCCTACTATCCAAACCAGCTTCAAACAGATTTATGACAAAAAAACTTGCTGCATATTTTAATGTGATTCGGCAGTCTCACGTGTTCAATGCGTCATATTACACGTACAAAGTGAAGAATTTTCACATGTCCAACTACACAGTTATATGATTTACAGCATATTGGATCAAATTCGCACTTTAATATTCCAGTAAAATGTAATAATTAATAATTGTCATACGAAATCGCACTTATATGTTTT
Source organism: Gryllus longicercus (assembly GCA_038098605.1). Taxonomy (NCBI): domain Eukaryota; kingdom Metazoa; phylum Arthropoda; class Insecta; order Orthoptera; family Gryllidae; genus Gryllus; species Gryllus longicercus. Next base: position 382,551 of record JAZDUA010000759.1, read on the forward strand.
CCTGCTCCTTACAAGCTTTCCTATAGTGGATCGAGGAATCCAGAGTTCATTGTTGTGGGAGATGTCATATCCTTGCAAAATAGACATTTCTTCAGGTGTCTCGAGATCTTGGCTTCCTGCGACATGAGGAAACATGACTGATTTATTTTTCATAACAATGATTTTCAGGATATTTTGCAATAATTACTCACATGTATCATTGAGCACATGTTGCCGGAAGGGTTAAATTTCTTACATTCCTTGGGTCTTAATTCAGTTACTCCTGGTTGAACAGTTCTCTTCCGGCTCTTGGTGCCTAACTCAAAATTCGTCAATGCGACTTCTGGGTAGCGGTTGATCTGATGAATGCTTTTACGCCCTTCGAATAATTCAAAAGTCAGTTAAGGCCTTACAATGGAATTTCTTTCGAAATCTGAGATGTTTTTGACTCCCTACATTCTACATTTATTATTCGGTTATTAATATTAGCTCAGCACTAAGAATCCCTATCGTCTTTGAATTGTTTACCAGCTTTATGGCTGGTAAGTCTGAGCCAACCAGCTTCACGTTTGTGCGAAACAGTCTTCTTAGTTTACGCGATTACTGCAAATGCGATGTAAAAAGCTACAGGAAGAAGAGGAAGAAGAAGATAGATAGATATTACTTTAAAGAATCACCTATTCCCTGCAATCTTATTTTTCAATTATATAGCCCCGGCGCACCTTATCCAAAATACTTTGAAAAACACACGAGAACGCAAACAAGCAGCGATCTTTAGGAAAGAGCAATTGCAATGAGTCACGCAGAAAAAGTTACATTTATTTCAGGAAAACCGTACAAAACAACGTTATGAAACAACGCGTGGCAAAGTTCAGGAGGGATTAGGAAGGAGGAAGTGGCTGGCTAGTGGTTTTCCTCAGGATTTTTAATCCCTTTGTTTGCGCAACCAAAGAGATTACACTCGAACGCCGCCGGCCGAAGTAGCTATCGTCCAGTGCGTCACAGTGCGCCATTTGAGTTATGGCTTCCCCCGCACTTAGGAGTGGGAGGAACCCGTTTACTCAAGTGCGCGTAATTGCATCGGAAAAGGAACTGGTGCAACTTTCTGCACTATTTCATGCCGCAAATTTGCCAAATGTGGCCATTATCCTCACAACAAGTACAACAAAACGTTACAAGTGTAGCAACTATAATAGCAAATGTATACGCTCCTCTGCGTACTTCGTGATAAGTTTGAATGTTTATTGTTCTATATCCTGAAGAAATGTCATTTTTGTGAACAACATTTCAATTAATTTCTCCTTATTTTGGATCTTTTCTCATCTTCACTTCAATTTCGCAGCCAAATTCGGCTGTATAACGAGATGTTTATTGTTCTATATCCTGAAGATATGTCATTTCTGTGAACAATATTTCAATTAATTTCTCCTTATTTTGGATCTTTTCTCATCTTCACTTCAATTTCGCAGCCAAATTCGGCTGTATAACGAGAGGAGTTTCTACATCGCGATGTCAAAACTATTATTTTCAGAATTTTTCCATTTGAATCCATTTATATTCGAGAGTAGCAAAGCATAATTTAATTTAATTTAATACCTATAATAAATGTATTACCATCACATATAAGAATTATTAAGACACTGTCAGGCACCTGCGAATACTAAAACTTTGACGTTTCTTTATGTTATCGGGCACAAAGAAGAAACATTATTTTTGGCCCATTATTCGTTTTCATTATCTACCAGAACTAATTGTCTTATTTTCTTTGCAGTCGAAATTTATATAACTAAACAATTGCTCGAGTAGAAGTACTATATACCATCTCATTAACAAACGTTTTCGCCTGGGTTTACAATGTGAATGCCATATACTTCAATACCACTCACAGACGCGTCAGGTTCAAACGTAACGGACTACATCAACACAGATGTTTGCATAACCAATTATTCGAACAAACTATCATGTCAAGTGTTGTGAAGGCCATTTATGGAATTGTTGAAATTCAATGTGTGGTTTCACCCTTGCACAAAGCTTTAACCTATTTGGGTCGTGAATGGTGACACTGAAAAATTGGCAGTAGTTATTGCGTTATAAATTATGGTCATAACAAAGCAGGAAAATTAGTCCTTCCCACACGACTTAGTCACATCACTCATTTACCTGTCTGTTGTTTCTTGTCTAATCAGTCGGGATTAGTAAATCGCGTAGTTCAAAAGGCGGAAAGAAATAGAAAACCGTGACGAGACAATAGAAGAGCGACTGGTACCATTAACATTGCACGTTGGAATGACTCTCGACTGTGTCAGTGAGATGCGAATATTGGAACCAAAAATAACAAAATTAGCTTAAAGCGTCTTTGATATGAGTTAAAGTACAATTTCACAGGCTCCGAGTAGATTATTCAGACAAAATACTTAAGACCAAGTCTGAGAAACATCAATTAAGATTTGATGCGAAATTCGCGGCCACAGTATGTACGACTAAGCTGCATACAGTACTATAGAGAAAGCACACGTACGAAGTACAAAAACAACAAGAATGAACATGTAGTGTCAAAAACAATTCAGAAATTTCTTTATTTTAATCTCAAGTCATTTTGGCACCCATAAAAAAGTTTATTTACCGTTATCTATTTAATAGTTTATACCTGCAGTATCGACAACTAATATTCTCGGATGCACCATAGTATCACAGAAGGCGAACTCACATTGCAAACATTATAAATATCCAGAAACTGAGAAGTTCACAATTTCTGGAGTTTCGAACCTTTTGAGTCTCTATCGTAATATTACGATTAACAAATTCCACTAATAACTATAATCTTGTGGTTCTCCAATTTACTGAAATTAAAGTAGATAGTGCAACTATCTCCCATGAATTGTCCTACGAAATGAAAGAGTGACATTATGAAATGAGAAACTCGTGCAAAATAAAAGATTTAAAAACAATTTGAATTTCAAACTATTGAAAGACTAAGAAAAATATGATCATATTCGGTTTGAAATTGAAATATTTTGCGAGAGCGATCGTTGTGCGAACCCATAATTTGATGGCCACAACCATATACTTAGGATGGTGGGTGATTGGGAGGCTAATCCTCGTTGAGGCTTGCGGCTGAGCAGTCGGCGCAAAAGCACCGACGCCGGTCGCCTACGCGCCGTCACGTGCGTGCGTCGCCCACCCGCACGCTCCTCGCCCACACCCATTAGCACAAGCCCCTCTCCCGCCCCAAACGCGCCCCGATCCCGCCCCCGCCACGGCGCTCAACGCTCGCGCCGCCGCGCCCCCTCCGAGACCGCTTCGTCCAAGCCGCCGCCACTACCGCGTTATTTATTCCATCCGCCTCGCCGCCCCCGTCGCCCTCGCCTGCTCCGCCCACCCCCGCGTTCCCGCCTCCCCGCTCCCCACCGCCCCACCCCCGCCACCCTCGCCAGTTCAGCCCAACCCCGCCTTACCGCCGCCCCGCTCCCCACCACCTCCGCCGGCCTCGCCGCCCCCGCCGCCCCCGCCGCCCTCGCCGCCCCCGCCACCCTCGCCGCCCTTGCCGCCCTCGTCGCCCTCGCCGCCCTCCCCAGCTCCGCCTCCCCGTCGCCCCGCTCCCCACCGCCTCCACCCCCGCCGTCCTCACCGCCCTCGCCGGACCTGCCACCTCTACCACTCCCGCCGCCCCTTCATTTATGCCGTCCCCACCACACCCGCTTCCCCGTCACCCTCGCTACCGTCGCATCCGCCAACCTCAAAGCCGCTGCCCCTGCCTTAATACGTTCACCGCCGCCACCACTGCCCCTACCTACGCCCCTGCAACCATCAGCGCGAACCCACGGCTCCCGCCCTGGCAGCTTATCCCCGCAACCCCTGAACTCCCGCCACCTCTACCAACGCCAGGTCCTCGCACCACCCTCCCCCGCCGCCCTCACCGCCCTCACCGGTCTGCCCCCGCCCCCGCCACTCCGCGTGCCCGCGGCCTCCCTCGCCGCCGCGCGCCCTCCGCCCATGAAGTATTCATTGGCGCCGCCCTCGCACGCTGTAACGCCAGGCGGCGCGAGCAGGCGAGAGGCAGTCGGATCGGCAGCTCGCCGCAACGGCCCAGCCTACTAGAGCCCCTAGACACAGAGAGTAGCGCAACCTGAACCGCCGCTGCCATTTAATATTCTTTCCCCCCAGTAGCCGCGCCAGGCAGCATTACAAAAATCGAAGCCATTATAGAGAGTTTCAACTATATTATCATTTGAGAGTTTAGGCTTCTACAGCCGGAGTCCGGTTGACGCCGCGTCCTTGGCGAAGATGTCGACGTTTCGGACGCCATTCTGCGATCTTCCTGAGGGCGTAATGCGTTGGCGCCTTCGCCATGGACGCGGCGTCACCCGGACAGCCAAGTAAATATATATTACTTCATTGGTTTTTGGTAGATTGGTGATTCCTAACTCACTCACAATACAGCACAATTCGACTAGATATATTGAAATGGCGGAATCGGTGGCTCCAAGGAATGCGCTAGTTTCTGGAGATTCTTCATCCTACCTCCTGGCGGGCATCCTACCTACGCTCTCCCCAGGCGGGTTTTAGAAGTGAAGCATCTTCAAAGTCGGTCCGAACGGGGACAGGGGGACGCTCAGTGAAACCGCACGAAAATAAATCAAGTTTTAATAATGTCGCCTATATTTTTGAAACCTTATTGCCTGTGTGCCTTTCTTTAGCAATTTGATTTTAAAGAAATGAGAGAGTGAGTGTTGATTTCCGGGTGCGTCAACGGCAGGTCATAGGTTCTGTAAATCTAGTGAATGTAATAATTCGGGAGGTGGCAGTGTTCTTTCCAAGCTGGAACGTGAGATTCGGCATCAACCTACACGTCGGCTTGTAGGGAGTGTCCCCTTCGAGTTGCCTCCAGCAGAGGGCACTCACTCAGTCGGGTGAAGCTCCAAGCTCCTGACTCCCGGGATCTCTGGAAGCGTAATGCGTATCCGTAAGTGTGTGAAAGTGCATTTTCCTGATATATGCACCGTTTACTGTAGCCCAAAAAATAAGCGAATGTGAAGATGGAAAGAAAGAAAGAAAAAAAGAAAGAAAGAATAAAAGAAAAAGAAAGAAATAGAAAGAAAAATAAAGAATTAGAAAGAATAGAAAAAAAGGAAGAAAAATAAAAAAATAAATATGGGAGGAATACAAAGTTAGAAAACCACTTCGAAGTTTATATAAAATAATCATGTAACGTAATATTTGTATCTGATTACTTCATCCCAACCATTCGGTTATAACATTTAGTATCATTAATATTTATCTGAAGGAATGAATCGTTCAGTGGTGTGACGTCGTTAATTTCGGTGCCGCCAGCGCCTTTAATATTACACCCTGTCCCCTCGTCCCACGCAGTTCCCAGTCACCACTCCTGCCACCTCAGACAACACAGTCGCCGGAAGCCTCCGTCACTCCCCACGCAACGGCAACTCTATTTCGCTTTGTTCCGAGCTATCGATCGACACTTTGTCTCGGGACCAAAGCGATGGCGGCGGCGGCGGCGTGGGAATTAGATACCACTTTGCCTATAATTTGAAGCACAATACCTCGACGATTCAGGCAGCTGACGCAAACGGGCAGCCCGCGGGCCGCGACCACAAATCCAGGCGTAACTACAGAAGCCGCTCGCTGCTCGGGAGGCCTTTAATTGACGGTAGAACCTCGGCGGAAGGCTGCCGTCTATAGGCGACACAACTGCTGGCTTCGGACGACGCTTTCCCGAAGCGCCCCCGAGGCGGTCTCGTGTGATTGGAGAGGTACAACGCACGAACTAGAGCTGGCGAAATGATTCAAAATGCGCTTCAATATTCAACTAAAATGAAAGGAAAAACCTCAAATAATGTTACCGACTGAAGTGGCTCAGGGCATCAACTGATTGTCACGGCAAAGCATCTGACTGGGGGCCAATGATTCGAGTCCCGACAGTTGCAAGATTTTCGACACATGGCTAGGCCGTGTCGTTGTTATAGACAAAACATCCGTCTCTAGCTGACACTCCAATTAAAAACCATGGCGATTTACGTGTGTGCATTAAATGCTACTTATTTAAATTTAAAAGAACTGCGAATTCCCATTTTTATTAAATATTTTTGTATTGAAAACAGGTAAATGGTTTTCATGTAGACAAAAATATGCATCGAAACATTTTCCCCCGAAACTACGGGTAGTTTCAAAGAAAATTCCCGGTATTTAGAGAAAGAGAATATACCGCTGTATCCTTAGACACGAACAGCCAGAGCTTCTCTGAGATACCGTTCGCAAGTACTCGATGCTAGGCGATTTGTAACAGCTTTTTAATACAGTGGAAGAGAGCAGATGGATGATTATCTAAGCATAGAACATACAACTCCTTTTTCCGATAAAATGTTCACAAAACGGAAGGAACAAAATAACTAATCAATCTCTTCATTGACAATATCCAATAATTGTTTATAAAGATATCAAACTCTCGTTCAATTAATACGTAATATCCAGAATATTCTAAGCTGTAGATATAGAAAATGATGGATAGTACTGTAATGTATGTATCAGACTATGGTAAATTTATGTGGACGTCATCATCAATATAAATATGGATGTTAAATTTACTTTCCAATTAATTTTGCTAGTTTCCTGTTATTTTGCTACGTATTTATATATTCGAAATAAGCTGAATGAGTTCCAAAATTTTACGGGCTAAATAAACTTCATTGTTTATTCATTGTTTTAGACAAAATTTTGTTGTATACATTCATTGTAGAAATAAAAGAATTCAGATGTTACCAAGCCGTAATTCGAAATAAAAATATTATTTACTTTTCAGTTGCAAACAATACATGTGCCAGAGAGTGTTTGTTCCTCCTTCTGTGACATCGAGTGAAATCGAAAACAGAACATATCAGATAACACGGCAAGTTCCATTTACAAAGAAGAAAAGAAATATAGAGTAATCGGAAACAACAATTTTATCTAAACATTCACAACGTAATGACTATTGTTGGCGGGAAAAGGAATAGCGCGTCCAAATTTGAAGCAGTTCATCAGATTGCGCTTGTCGCCTGCAATTGGTGCACAGAGCGGTGTGACAGTCTTACGTAAGGTGGTATAATAAGTCGCTTGTCATGCGTCACCTGTGAACCAGATACGGCGCCACTTTCGGTGTTGTTCGCGTACGTATCTGTTGGACACGTGCAGTAAATATCCCTCATTGTGTTGCTACGTAGCGCCATATGCAAAGCTGTTTCAAGCATTTCGCTGACGTGAAGAATGGAATGGCATGGAAACTCCGCCCCATACAAGTCGCGGATCTGTCGCCTGATCGCCCCCATGATTGATGCGGCCTTGGTATTTTTAGACCGGCTGATCAAAACGCGTTATGTGGAAGGGGATTTACCATATTTTCTATACAAATCTTTTCAATAGAGTTCCGATGCTACTCAAATCCTCTGAATGATTATATGCTTGTTGAAGAATATTATAAGCACTTGTGATCTCTTTCATACTCCACCTGACGTTTTTAGTGGTCGAATATGTTTGAAAAATGTAATTTTTAGTGCATTCAACGTTATTCTGATTGGTATGAACATTTATTTTCAAACGCTCCCATTGAAAATTGATTATGGAACTTTTAAAAGATAACAAAGTTTTAAAAGATCATAAAAAACATTTCAAAACGCCAAAATTAGATGATGAAGTACTTAAACTTAAAAAAACTTAACATAACATAACTTAACATAAGAAAACTTAACACAGTAAATTTTATAATGTGGAAAACAATTTCAAGTACACTAACAATACTTTACACTGTACAGTACACCTTCTTGATGATACTATTATAAATACGACTACACTACAATTAAATATTTCACTATTGAGCAATTACGGGGTAGATATTAAATATTTATGATAAAACGACATTTCGTCGACAGTATGTATAAAAAAGCGTCAACATGTGTAGTACAGTGTAGTATACAGTGGAAATGAAGTACGAACGAACGAATTACACCAGTCAAACAACTGAATCCAGAATAAGCTTCATTTATAGAAAGTATAATTTTAAAACATTCAATAAAGAAAAATAAAAGAATGGTAAAATAATTTCAACATCTGAATTTAATGAAAAAACAAAAGAATAACATCAACTGATGCTTCAAAGTACAAATCAGAAGGGGAACATGATATCAACGTCTGTCTTTAACAATGGCAAAAAGAGCAACATCATTCAAACATTTGAATATTTTAATAAAGAACAAACGACAACAATGTAAATATTTGAGTAACGAAAACATCGAAATTCATGATAGCGACTTACGAAAAAATCAACAACACGGATCACGGCCTTTCATCCTGCGGCACTACGTGACGGAGATGAAAAAAAAAAAAATCAATGTAGCGTATGAAAGAATGATATCAGAACCCAACTTTAGCCGCGCATTGTGCGGCTTCGCATTGTTCCCTTCAGGTGCATTTGCGCGTAGCCCCGTCGCCCTGTGACCTTGGGGCTCGCGTGCGGCCCCGCCCCCCACACCTCGCCGTCGAGGGGCCCACGCCCCCCGCAGGCGAGCCTACGCCGCGCCCACGCCCGCACTCGCGCCACACACCCCCGCACTCTCGGCGAACAAGGAGCGGTCGGGGCGCGCGATTCGTTGAAACAGGTGGGTGAAACGTGTTGGAGGTGGAGGAAAAGAAAAACGATCCTCCGCAGAAATGGATCTATAATTAACCTATTGTTTTCAATCACAATCGAACAAACATGGAAGATAAACCAATCAAAACTCCACTTAGTCAGAAAAACTGTTAACGCGTCATCGTAATCTAATCTCCAAATTATTGGGAACAAACAAGTCAATTTATTGAAGATGGAAAAAAACAGTGAAAAAATTTACTGTTTAATCCTTGCATAACAAAATTGTAATTTAATTAATAACACTAAATTAATGAAAACCAACGTAAATTACAGTGGTCGCTCATGACTACATTAGTTGTAAAGCGACCTTAATGTTTTGTTTTATTTTTTTAAAGAGAATCATCTTCACCAGAGTACTTATCTTCCACTCACACTAAGACATGACCTGCTAATAAAAAAATGATTCAGATCCATGTCCTAAATGAAGAACACAAGTAATCACCTCCCACTTTCTTGAGAATACAAGCGGGGCAAGATAATAGTCAAACCTTCAAATAAATACAAATACTCAATAAAATTACTTTTTTCTGTCATACCTTGCGCGAAATGTGGATCCACATGCTTTTTTTTCATTGTCTGAAACAGCAATTTTTCTAATAGCATGAGAAACATTACGAAGAGTGCGCGAAACATCGCGAAGCGAGTACGAAAAACATATTGCCAATGACGTTATAAAAAATATAGTATACACACTCGTGCGTGAGGTGATTGGCTCCCCGTGATTTGCTCGTACGTGAATCGCCGGTTTTCGCTCTTTCTACGTAAATTACTATTTTCTTGTTAAATGTTTCACATTTATTATAAAAATGGTTATAAATTACAGTTCTGTAATATATATAAATTACAGTTCTATAGGATATAAAATGTAAAATAATAGGTAATACATACAATGTAAATATAAGTTTGTCTGTCACCAGAACTGTCGTAAAGCGATTTTATATACATTAAGAGAAATCTTTAATGTTCGGAAGATATTCCAGAAGTTATTTCGTAAATTGATTCGATTTCTTAAAATAGGTAGGCTCGAGTAGCCTTGCAAACAACACATGTTTTTTACACCCAGACCACGCTTCTGGGTACAACGAAAATTCAAAAATTCGCAACATGCTTTTTGTTCGAAAATGACTGAAAACAACTTTGAGGGCGGAGCACACCATTCGATGCATACCTTCCCTCTTTCCGGCTCTGATCATCGGAAGATGTCGGGCCTGGTAGTGGTAGGATTTTCGACACTAGCTTGTCAGATACGCCGAATTCAGTTCCTATCAGGAGGAGAATTCTAACGGCCGGCTGCTCTGATTGGTATTTTTTCCGTGGTTTCTCCGATCAACACCAGACGAATGCCGGAGCAGTACGCTACCAAACAGGCCACGCACCGCGCACGATCTTTTCTACCTCTTCCTTGTCCTATCCTCTTCCCTTACGCACACACGCACACTAACTCGCATTACTCAAGCACACATGCCGCGAGTCCAGTCGGCAGCTCAGAGCTTGTCCCGGCTGGGGTGAGATACCTGGTGGAAGATACCTAGTTGGGGAAACCCACTACCCGACAGTAGGTCGGCGCTGGGTGTCGCCATACAGCGAGAGAAATATCTCCGCCACCTCCCTCACTGCACTACACTTACGGGACTAATGGCCCTGGTCGTTGACTTGCCCGGAATCACTAAAACAATCAATCAAATAGGAAGATCTCGGAACTCGACATCTTCTAGATGTGCAACTAGCAGTAGATACGAAGCGATTGACTCCCTAAGCTTACAATGCGTTCGAGTTCGAATAGCAACAACTGTCTCCCATAATGAAACGTGGCGACATCACGTTGAACGTGGGAGGGGGAAATGTCTATGGTTCTGGATGAGGCACAGCAGCCAATAAAAAATTGAGGGCAAGCTCAGTTGAAATTATTGTTTCGTTGTTCACCTATAAGCAAATGGGGTGAGCGAAGTCACCAGTTTCGAAATTCTTGGAATACTGGAGAATAAATGGGAATACTGGGAATCGCAATTGATATATTCGCAGTTATTATTATTATTATTATTATTATTATTATTATTATATATTTACACTTCAATACAATACTTCACTTGCCATGCTCTGCATTAGCCTTTCAGTTGTTTGTTATTTCTATTACTTTTAAAATACATAACCCGTTTGCAATTTCAAGATATGTTCTTCTCCTTTTTCGAACTTTTCTACTAGACATTTCATTGCAGTACTTCGTTACATTTTCAAATACTAATTTCGAGTGTGGATTTCTACGTTTTAAATACTGGTGGTGGCTTCGTCGTTATTAAATTACTACAGAATGAATTTACGTTTCAGTTTACGAAATAAATTGATCAAAATCAGATAATTACTTTCAAATCTCTGCTCTTTTGTTATTATCTCTTTTTTGCCTACCGCTATTTCCTCTCTAATTTTCCCGAACACTTTTTTCTCTTGCAGGAAAGAATTGCTAAATTATTGAATGAATTGGAAATTCCTGTTCTTGTAAACATATCTTTCTGATCTTGTATACGTTTTTTATGATGTGTTTGAATTACATTTGTATGCAAACGGTTTTTTAAACACCTAAAAGCACTGTTTTTAATTTATACAGCAATATCATAAAGACTTGTCAAAAGTGAGGAACTTTTATATTCAGAGAATACGCCGCGAGGTGTTTTCATAAAAACATTTTATCAAGAGAATGAGGAAGTCAAAAAGTTTGCCAGGCAACGGGAATACTCGTGGGATATCAAGACAAAGACATGCAGCAAAGACAGATCAGCATCAATACTCACAACAAAAATCTGAGAGCTGTAAAATTAACAAGAACAAAAGAAAAGCATTCCTTGAGTTTTCTAGGATCTTTAAGAAAATACTAAGAGGGGTGTATGCAGTTTCTAAAGGTTTCACAAACTAAGAATAGGCTTAGTGGATATAAAATCGAATACAAATCCAACATAAAATCTATCCATTCCATGTTGACTGACCAATTCACCTAAAATACTTTCCCACAAATATGAAAGAAATTGGAGAATGTAGTGAACGGAAATAAAATCAATTCACCCAATTTAATGAATTTAACGTAAACCTATATTTAATGCAACATCTAACGGACAGCTTCCAAAGACTGAAGAAAATACCTCAACGATTACCAGGAAAGCCCACAAATAATCCAGGAGAGACGTACTGGCATCGCTCAAGGCAACAGCGTGAACCCAGCAGGTGCAAAGTTGACGATCACTGTTGAGTGACGGGTTGAGACGTGATGAAGGATGGGGAAAAAATCTGAATGGCGAGAGCGCGGGTCACGATATCGATTGACGAGCGAGCGCTGCCGGCGATGACAGACAGTGGCCAAAAAAAGAAATCATGAAACGAATGGCCTCATGCCCGGGAGTGAAAAGTGAAAATAGCCGTAGTAACTTCTAAGAGAGACAGGTTTAGTTGGACGAGGACTTCAACAAATATGGAGTAAATAGAAGGAAATCAATTTATTTTTTCTATTGACATCGTATGATTCTTATACGATGGCTGCTGTCCGTCGCATCGTGACAGTCATTAAGATACAGCTTCATTATAGGACATCTACTAGAACAATCACAGAGAAGCTTACAGTTGAGAAGTAATAAATAATGGGCTATCGTTCTATTGAATGATTCATTGGGATTATATTAGTATATTATCTGTGGGACGGTGACTGTAAACCGCAATTGCCCTCCCGTATCCAAAACTCGAAATAAAATCAGCATAATGAAGCATCCTTTGGAGAGAATATCAGCTGAAAAGGAATAACAAAAGACACTGAACGTTGATGGCATTTCTTTAATAAAATGTGCCCAATCTTTGCCAATGCTCATTTGAAGTCGTACTGTACTTATGCTTAACCAATGCCACTGGGAAACTGAAGTGGCTGTTCTCTAGTTGACGTTCGTAGAATCATGCATACCAATTGAAATCTAAGCGTTCAATGCAAAAGTTTAACTTATAATCGTTATCATGAGTCCATAAAAAAGTACCGATTGAAGCTCGTTGTAATGGAAATAAATACACTCGTGTGAAGTATGCAACACTCATATCATATCACTTCACATACGTGTTTTATGCCCAACCTCACATCGTTTTATAATATACAATTATCGTAGATCACTGAAGTTTGTGAAATAATGCAATACGCACCATAAAATAAAATAGTGCATGACCAGCACTGTCCGAATCGCTGCAAATGTAAGAAACTCCCCGATATAAGATTTTGTTGTTTGCACTAAATGTAGTATGGACGAACAGTATGAGAATTAGCCTGCTCTACGGACGGGGATTCCTGGGTGCGAGGGGGGGGCCAGGGGGGCGGTGAATGGCAGGCGGCGGCGACGGTGGCGCTCGCGTGGTCCGCGTGCGTGCACGCGTGCGCGGGCGCCGCGTGAAGCTGGGCGTCGCACGCGGCCACGCGCCGCCAGCCCTGTTGACTCGCGTGACGCCTCGGCGCGCGCCCCGGACCGCCTCCCCCCTCCCCACGCCCCTCGGCTCTGGCACTCACGCCCGTCCCTGCCGCTACGCCCGCGCTATTTATTCTTTCTCTTCTATTTCCTTCTTCTCTTCTCTTCTTTTTTCTTCTTTTCTTCTCTTCTTTCTTCTTTTTTCTTCTTCTCTACTTCTTTCTTCTTCTAATCTTCTCTTCTTCTTCCTCCCCCTTTTTCCTCCTCTTCCTATTCATCCGCCTACTCCTCCTATTTTTCCTCATTCTCCTATTCTTCCCCATTCTCCTATTCTTCCCCATTCTCCTATTCTTCCCCATTCTCCTATTCTTCCCCCATTCTCCTATTCTTCCCCATTTTCCTATTCTTCCCCATTCTCCTATTCTTCCCCCATTCTCCTATTCTTCCCCATTCTCCTATTCTTCCCCATTCTCCTATTATTATTATTATTCGTCTTTATCTTCTTCCTCTTCTCTTCTTTCGGTCTTTATTCCTTCTTCAGTTTCTTCAGCTTTACGTTTTTCATCACGGTCTCTTGTTCCTCATCATAGTTATAGTTCTCGTTTCTTGTGATCTGTGTTTCCTACTCTCTCTTCCTCCTTGGCATTTTCTTTTTTCTTGCATTTTGTGAGTCCATCCGTTTTTTCTATGTCCGCCCTTCTACTTTGATTCATCCATCTTGTCCTTCTATTTCTTTCTCTTTTTCTCCTCTTCTTCCACTTCTTATGCCTCCCAAGGCCCCCATGCCCCACGCTACATGTGTCCACTGAACTATTCTCCCTGTACGCCTGTGCCCTCCTCAAGCTCCTGCGCATTTACATTCTCATGTTTTCTCCATCTTTCTTCATTTTTATTCGCTTTCTGACGCTTTACCTTTTCCATCTTGTTCTCGTCTTTCATATCACACATCTCATATATTTCGTGGGCTGTTTTTCCCGCACGTCTCTTCCTGTTTTCCGCCTTCTTTCCCCCCTTGCTTTTGTGTAAGTTAGATTCCTCCATCTTGTCTTCCCCGTTCTTCTTCTCTTTTACTTCCTCCTCCTCTCCTTTCCCTTTCTCTTTCTTCTCCCCTCCTTTCTCTTCTTTCTTAATTCATTCTTTCTACATCTCGTCCTTCTCATCCATTTCTTTCTTTTCTTTGTAAATCATTTTAAAATAAATTTATGTTTCATTCGAAGAGTCTGTTCCTTAGTGTACATGGTCTTTCCTTGAGCAACTAACCTCAATAATGCAAATGGATGGTGGATGGATTAGGTGGCGAGTAAGAAAAGGGGAACATATGAAGTGAATCACTTCCGTGAATCGCTCATCGAAGTATGCACGATATTGTAGAATATCGCAACACAATGATCAGCTGCACCTGATGAGGAATCGCTGCCTGCGGAAGACAGCTTCCTGCAATCGCAGGTTTCCGCAGCAAGAGTCATGTGAAGGCTCTTGGCTGTCTGGGTGACGCGGCGCGAGGGCAGTGACGCCGACATTTTGATCCTCATATCGTGGCCTTCTTCAGTACTGGAGTGCAACTCTCTATCCCTGAAGAAGGCCACGATGTGATGGCCGAAACATCGGCTTCACTGCCCTCGATGCAGCGTCACAGACGAAAGAAAGGAGTTTCTTTTAACGTCACTCTCTAGTTCACCTCCGCAAGGGGACGCTCGTGTGGTCAATGACATCGCTAAGCTCCGACTCATTTCCAGCTCACTGGCCAACTCGTGGCGCTCACAAAAAGCACTGGATTCATGCAGATGTGTAACTTTGGAGGCCTCAAAAGGACAGAGGTAACTGCCCCAAAACGGACAACACTCTAGGGGCTGTGTAGAACTGGAAATTAATTTTTCTCTCAAACACTAAGTGCTTATAAGTTACTAGTCAGTTTTATGAGGCAATTGGGCGAAATGTGGGAAAAGATACCGAAAATGATCTACGGGCTCCCTAACTGGATTTCTACTTCTATTCCTTTTTCTTCTCCTTTCTTCTAGATTTTCCACTTCTAAAAACATAAGTTATATATCACTTCGTACTAACTACATTTCTCCATCCGTTTAACTATTTTTTTCTTGCATTTACTATTGTTTCCTGCTGTGTCCCTATCTCCAGTTAACTGCTGCAGCTTTTGGAATTAATCTTAACGTACTAAATTGTTCGACAAATGCTCATTTTTCCATTCCTGTTCTACTTTTATTTTCATTTAAAAATGACACCTTACATCGTGCGTCATTTTTAAAATTGATATATTCTACTTGTGAACGCCTTACAATTATTCTTACTGTAGACACGTGCAGTTGCTTCCTAGTATAAAACGTCTAAGTCATGTGTTTTCCGACCACAGTCGCAACCACTCTTCGATCTGAGTACCGGTTAAAGCAATGAAGTACACTTGTTCTCACGCGCCATGCGTAATGAGACCTGATTTGTGATCAGTGGTTGAGAAGGTGTCCTGTAACACCCGGTTCTCAGATCGCAAAGAATCTGTATTTGCGCACTCGTTACACAGATTGAACTGCACTTCAATTTAAACTGCTTTGTATTATATTGGGCTCTATTTTATCGCTGAGATAGTTGCAATAATTTTTCAATTGAAATCGTGTCAACGGTTATTTGGGCGCGGGAATTACGTTTGAGCTATGGCCCAGCAGGTTTAAAACAATGCACCTGTCTTGTAATACAATTTTGCAAGATGCGTTATTTCATAAAATTTCACTGTCTAAAGCAAAATAGGTGATTTTTTGTAGTTATACGTATAAGAATATAACATTTCAGACGCCTCTAATAATTTTGAATTATTTTAACCCAAATGTGGAGAGATTTGTCTTTTAATGAAATTCCAACATAATTTTACATGACGATGGGTGTTCTAAACTTAATGAAGTATAAATATTCTTTTATCGATGAGCTTCGCCGCTTCTGCGCCTTAATACCGGCATTTAGATATTTTATGCCGTCGTTAGGTGTGTTGGTGCGGGTTCATGATAACGGCTATGAATTTCGTGGAAACACGGCTGATGCCGGCGCCTGCCGTATTTATGGGATGGGAAAGATCGTTATCGCTGGCGGCATCTCCAACCCACGCCACGCGCCCTTGCGGCCTCCACCTGCCCTCCGCTGCCCCCTTTCCTCCCTCTTTTTCTCCTTCCCTCCTGACCGCTCTCCCTGTTACCCATCACTACGCCTCCTCATCACCCTCGCCCCTTCCCTCTCCTTTTAACCACCCTCTTATTCTCACTCCCTGCTTTTCTTTTCGCTACTCCCATTCTCTCCCCGCTCTGCTCTCCCCTATAATATTCCGTCTCACTCTATCGATCTCCTCATCTTGACCACTCTCCCTTTTACTCATCACCACGCCTCCTCTCCATCTTCACTCTACTTTTCCATCGTTCCTTCCCCTCTCCTTTTACTATCCTTTCTTTCTTTTCCCTTTCTTTCCTTTTCGTTCCTCCGACTATAAATATTCTTATCTCTCTTCAATCAGACTAATTCTTCCCCCGTTCTTCCCCTTTCCCTCCTCTTCACTCTCTCCCTTTACTAGCTCTAACTTTATCCATTCTCAAGAGGAAACGCAAATGCATCTCTCTTCCGGTCAAGCCTATACAAACCTACAACTCAGATCAGTAGGTAATTTGAAAGGGTGGCAAATGGATATTGAGAAGACAGGACAACTCAATTCGGTAGACTGGTTGCAGGACCATATTTTCGAGGTTTATTTCAAGTCTGTTCATTTGAGGAACTGAAGATTTGCCAGGATCATATGCGATGCGAACTCATTTGCGAGTGCCTGCTTGTCGAATGCGTTTTGCTGATGTCTCTTTCTGGCTGGCTCTCAACTGACTTGCAACTCTGTCGCAGAGATTGAAATCTTGGTCGATCCACGTGGGATTGGTGATGGACAAAACGCGATCACGGCAGGCTTTATAGAGCTTTTCCCACTTTTCCCGCGAATCATTCCACCATTGCTTCATGATCATTTAAAATCACATTATGAAACCACCACATAAAACTACCGATCGAAGCAGCGGCCGCTAGAATTCCCTTCCAGAAAAGCGGCTGAATTCCACATAGCTGGGGGAAAATCTGCCACCGTCGGGTCACGAACCCCAGAATTTTCCGTTCAGAGTCGCTGCAAAGACATCAGCAAATACTCTCAGATAAACTCAGTCTATCCGTTAGTTCGAATTCCCCTTAATTCACTTCCCAAAAGTTAAAGGTAGTATTTTCTATAAATCTACATTCATTTACTTCATTTGTACATATAAAGTGAACATTAAGTAATACCCACATAATTGTTCCTTTTAATACATAAAACAATAAAAATTATTTAATTTATAAATAAAGAAACAAGAAACTCTTCATTTTAATCAATCACTTTTTATCACATAAAACAATTAAAAATTACTTAATTTATAAATAAAGAAAAAACTCTTCATTTTAATCAAGAATAAAATTATTTCAACTTCAGATTTAATGTACGTTCCTTAGGTGGTAATAATTACTTGTACTATAATCTGATTCGCTGAAGCGAATGCTTCTATGCCACGAGCAGTGTGTGTGTAACGCGGGGGCGGAGGTAAGTCCGAGGCAGTGTCGTGCGTTGCTGCTGCGCGGGCGGTGGCGGCGGTGAAACGGGGGAGGGCAGCGGGGCTGGCTGTGAAGCAAGTGGCGTTTGCACACGCCCGCGCCTCGCTCAGATTGATCGAGGAGAGGTGTGTGGCCGCGCTCGATCGAAACTTCCTCCCCCCCTCACCGTCCTGCATCGCCACGTCACTCTCGCCCTCCCCGCCCCGCCCCGCCCCCACGCTCGAGCCCCGCCTGGTTTGGTTGGCGCCGACGGATGTTGCAACACTCGCTTCGATCGGATGGTTAGTAGCGGCTATCAACAGCACACGTATTGATGCGCCGATACAAGGGATTGATTGGTATCAATGCGGTACTTAAATTGACATTTATTAATTTTGATATTTAGCTACAGCATCCTATAATGTACTCGTATAGTATTCATTTTTTCAACTCGTGCAGAAATTGAAAGAAAACTGTGCAACGTCTATCTTTTGAGATGTGACAACGGTTTTGTTACATTCCTAGAAACTTGATAAAAATCCAAAACTAATAATTAAACAGTTTGAAACGTGTTGTATACATTTTTCCTAACCAAATATCAAGACATTTAAACTGGAACGAAATGGGACAGAAGATAACCTTATGAGAATGATTATAAGAATATATTTAGTGAATGTGATGTTTTTCTTTCACAAATGATATTGACGTTTTTGTCTCGGTTACACTGTATTATTGATAAGAGATGTTGTAAATATATCTATTTCATTGTTTACGAAATGTTTAAAACGGATTGCATTACAATGCTGATTTTAATGCGATCAAAATAGTATTGGTTAACAAAAACATTGACATATCGTGGGAAATGTGACGTACCTACCCCGCTGAAATTCGAATTCGTTTGTTAGTTCCATAACATTGTTTCAAAGAACTTCGTTGACCACTAGTGTACCCGTAAATTGCATCCTGTTTAATTTTATGCTATGTTGCTTCTTTATTTTTTGGCACAGGAGATAAAAACAAATTTTCTTCAAGGGCAAACGTCGATAACCAAGTTAAATTAATCCAACTCAAATGACTGGAATGAGAGCTTCGGGTAGATGCAGCAAAGATACAGCGTTTACGTGTTAACGCGGTTACCACCGACTACTGCAAAGTTAAAGCGATAAACACCTGCAACTTCCTCTCTAACAACCATCTCACTTGACTCGCGACTTCCCCTCTTTTTATCACGAATCGGCTCCCCTCTTTCCTTACATAAGCGTCGTGAGCTCTCGACCTCGCGTGGCCTGCCCTCCTCAAGAAAACAATTAGCCCGCACGAGGGCCCCTGCGGAACCCCTTCCTTTCCCCAACTCCGCCGTGCCCACCCCGCCCCTACCGCCGCCGCACCCACCGCTCCTCCTTTGTAATTCACTGTCATTTCGGCGGTGGAGAGGTATCGTTATCCGAAGTACATCCTAAGTACTGCCCGCCGCACAAACCGTTTACTTCATTATTCAAGCGGCAGGAGAGTTTTTTTTTCCTTCGTACGCCCTTGATAATTTAAAAATTCGAGTACATCAATTTGCATGTTGATGATCTCCCCGCTGTCGCTGTATCCGGCGCCCTGAAGAGAGTAACCCGTCCGTGGAGTGCTTGAGTGCAGCACGTTAGGAAGTTTGGCTTCTGCAAAGAGCCCGGCCGATGTGCGGTCAAGGCTCGCGACTTGGTCTGCCACGCCCCCGCCATGCATTTTGAATAAGGGTCCCCGACCCCTCAGTGCCCCTTCTCATCGGATTGGACGCGCTCCGTGCATGTGTCGATATATGGAGTAGCTGGCTAAAGGTCACAGAACTTTGTGATGCGTTTGGAAGAACTAAGAGAAAAGGAAAGTTTTCGTGTGGGGGTGCATGTGGAATCGTTAAGTGATTTTCCCAGGCTTGCTAATCCAGGTTTCCTGGAACTGATTATCTATGACTATAAAATGTACGAATTCGGGTTAACGTACTTTGGAGTTGAAATTGAGGAATATACAAGTATTGTCACTTGTATTTATTTATTGAATTTAGAACACGATACGTAGTAGCACTTTGAAGTAAATCTGTTGTAATAAATAAAGTCCCCACTTCTCACACTCTAACAGCTTTCTAAGCGTTCGAACGAAAATTATTTATCGGAAGATTTAAATTTGTAATCACGAATCATTATTTTATGATTGCGGATATAACCTAGAAGATGAGAGAAGCTACGTATAATAAAGTATGTGCCAGTAATACAGAGAAACATTATTGCGTTTACTGTATTGATTGAATTGAAACTTTATTGATTGAAAAAAATTGTAAAATTGTGCAAAAGTAAGGAAACTTCTTCAAAAACTATAGTTGTGTACAGAACAAATAATTTCTGAAAAACCACTTATACTATGTTTTCAAACATGTTTTCTGGAGCTGAGAAAGATATTATCGCCATGGCTAATTAAATTTGTAAAATCACTAATACCTTTTAGTGGAAATTCAGTTTGTAACTTGCGTTTTCATAATGAACCAATAACGACCTGATAAGAAACGCACGTTTCCGTCTTTCAGAAACTGCCGTCAATCCTTCGTTTCTAACATTAAGCAAGAAATTCACTTTTCTTACCCAGAACACATCTAGATTTCGATCCCTCAATAATAATACATTCGTCTCTAAGAATATCCTGTGCACCTAACAGCTCTTCTCCAATTTCCTGTTCAGTTTACTCGTCCCGCGTGTTTCATCTGTTTGTGATTTCCCTAATTCAGCATTACAACACGTTATTTCTTCTCTTTTTGTAGAGAAAAGTGCACTTGGAAGCAAATGACGGACGTTCAACTCAGCATTTACATATGATTGGTCGTGTTGCTGGTGGGGTTTGTGCTTGCGTTGAATTTGTGTAATGGCTTTCCATCGACAAGAAACGAATTCCGACGGAGCGGTAAAGAACCTCCGCGTATTGACACGCCGGCATCGTTCGAGCAAACACTGAGCCCCCGGGAAGGGGAGCTCGGCGTTCGGCTCAACGCCGCTTTAAAAGCGCACACGAAATTTATAAAAAGATTTCTCCGCGCAGATAGACATTAAGTTAAAATTCTAAAATAAACTAGTGTAATTAAGTAATAGTGTATTATGAATCTAGTTTCCAATATTAAGCTTTATTGCTTAACGATTTATTGTTTTGAAAACTCGCTCCTAACGTGACTCGTATTCAAATATGTATAAATGCAATAAATCAATATTATAAACGTGTTTCATAAGCTATTTTTTAAATAACAGCAATTATATATTTATGACAGAGCCAAAGTTCATTTTTGGAAACAACTTTATTGTGACGTGATGGATATTTGACATCTGTGCGAAAAAAAACGGTCGGCTGATCGGTTTATCGCTGCTACCTCACGATTCTCTCGCTGCAATTGGCTGTATGTGTGATGATCCACTTATTCGAGCCATAAACGGCAAGTACGTACTCATATGTGTCATTTTCACAAACGATTTCTCGAAACGAAAAAGGTGTTTTAAAAATTCCGGAATACACTAACAGTTATTCACAATGTCACATCCATGGGCCATTATTAATATAATTAAGCATAATAAAAATTGTTTGTAATTATATATCAAGTTGTCTTGACAGTACATTTACACACCTACACACACACACACACACACACACACATTCGCACAGAAAAATCATGGTTGCCTACAGATTATTTACGTACCATATTACGTATTCTACAACATTGAAATACGAGATTGGAAAATTGATACGCGTTTGAAGAACCAATCGAGTATGTACTAAGACGATATGATACAAATGTACAACGTTTCATCCCCATTGATTTTAAATCCCAGACTGTAATTTCCGTTTAAATTTGACTATTCATCCCACGAAAAAAGGAGCGTCAATGGATGGTGACAGTATTAATAGAAATCAATGAATTATTAGAACCCTTTTGTTCCAATAATTTTTATTAAGAAACTGATCTGTTTTGTAAAGTTTGACTTGAGATAATCGAAGTGAATAAAACCTTTTTTTAATGTAAAAATTAAAACTAATTTGTACATATACTAACATGGTAAGGCTTTCAAAAAGGATTTGAGGGGGAAAGTAGGTGCAGTTAAATGTTGTCTAAAACTAAAAGAGATTGGGGGAGATATTGACCCAGAAATAAATTGATAGAGGAATAGCTGAAAAATATTTACCGCTGTTAAATGGTATGGAAAATATATCCCAGGAAGAAGAAGAAAGAATAGAAAAGTAAATGAAAATCTCAGCTAATATAAACGAAAACGATTGTTGAAAAACAGTGAATTGATATCAGATACAGAGAGAAAAAAATCAGTGGAAGCAGCAGAAAAATGCTGCTATTGAGAGTGTGAGAAATTAAGTTCTAAAACAGCAAACATTGGTTCTTCTGAAACGATACACGTGAATATAGAAGATTCATCTCTCCTCGTCGTATGACCTAAGCGGTGCTGTAAGAAGTGACGCATGGAGTATGACAAATAGCGGATTAACATAAATGTTTTAATTTTTCAGTCAGATATAAAACTACTTCATGTTTCATTTCAACTGTTTGTTTTTTCGAATTCCTGTGTAGTATCTATTAAACCCATAGGCACCTCTCACTAACGCTGCGCAGTATTCTCTCAATTTCTGCGTGCACTAAACATTAGTAATATACTAGATGCCATAAGACAGAATATTTTCTAATTTGCTGAAATCATTTTTGAGTAGAAACTTGTAATAATGAGATATTACGAGAAAGTAGCTATTATATTTTTACACAATTGGGAAATATACCCTTATGGTTATGTGGTATTCTTTATTCAATTGTGCTACATTTCCGTAAATGGGCGATATACATGGCTGAGAACTTCCAGTCTGGTGTTTTGGTTGATCTCTTTCTAAATTAAATAAATTAACTACGTATGCCTATATTAATTAATTAAGTAAGTAAAGGTAGAGAATAAATATACAAATAATGTCATGACGTCAAACTGTACTAAGGAAATTACATCAAAATAGATCCCATCTAGATAGAAATGTGAAAAATCCACGTGAAAGGCAAAATACTTCGTTGTTTGACTTATGAATTTAGAATTCATTACTCCGAGGCGTACGTGTTTTCAACGCCCTCGACTCGACTTTCTTACAGTCTTTTGGGGCGGTAGACCTCCGTTCTCCTACACAGCTTTCGATGTCTTTTCCGATATTGTTTCCTGGCTGCGTCGCATAATGTGCAGTTAGAGGCGATGAAATCGGGTGCTCGCTAATGGAAAATAAACACGGCCCGTGTCCCGGCGGGCGCCTGCCCGGCCTCTTGCCCGCCGGTGTGAATTGACGCCGAGACTGAAGAAAATTCTCAAATCCTTCCGTGTTTTCCGAAGACGAAAGAGGCGTCTTTGGAAATCTCGCGCCCGAGAACCATGAAGCAATAAAAATTTCGTTTCGCACCTCTCCGATAATGAGTGAGAATATCTCTTGGAATTAGGTCTCCCTTTCTGTTTGGAGAGTACTGCCGAGGAAGACGGTAGGTTCGAAGCTCACGGGAGATATTTATGCAAGTATTAACACCACTTGCTTTAAAGAATACCTGTTTTGTGATTTTCGTAGCAAGAATTGCGAATTGATGGAGTGGTACAAATAATACGTATTAATGTATCATTTTTTATCTGGCCAACATATTTAGTAAGATCGACGTCTCTCAAATAAACTAAAATATAAAATTAAAAAAGGTTAGGTTGAATTTTTTAAAATTCGAAATCTCAAAGGTTCTCGAATGTACTGAATCTCCTGGTCTTCGAATCAATCATATAGTACAAGCAGGCCATATACACCATAATAGCTCGAATAAAAGAAAATAGGCAAACTATAAGGAGAAGGAGAGATTCTGACAAGAAAAGAAAGCGAACCCTAAATCTTCTCCTTCTGGTACATTTCCTGCAGATGCATTTTGTGGTCCTTTGTGAGCATAACGAAGAAATAAATAATAAATTTAGACATCGTTACATAAGAAGGTATTTCGTTTTAAATGTACAATATGGGGAGGATGATAGTAGAATTCGGGAATCCATTTCACTGCAAACAGAGCATACGTTCTTAATGTCCTTATATCTAAAAATAGGTCAATATATAATGACACTTAAAAACGAAAAAAATATTCCAAAAAAATAAAAAGGACAGAATTTGCAGGATTCGGAAAGTTATGCATTAATCATTGGGGGATAAGTTCTGGAATATTCAAAGTTTTTCGAATCTCAAAACACTTTTAGAATTCGAGGATTAGAAAATTCCTTATTAAAATCACCCAAAGAAAGGAAAAAAATATCCCGAAAAATTATAAATCATCTGTCTGCCCCGCCAACAGAATCCACTAAAACTGCACCTAAGCAACCTCACGACATCTCAGCGACGGCTAGGCATCACCATGCGGCGAAGTGGCGAGAACATATAGCGCAAGGCCGTTTGTTAATTACGCTAATAACCCAGCCCGTTCCTCGCGTTGTAGCACCTCCGATTCCTCCACCCATCCCTCCTCCCCTCTCCACAACCCGTCGATAGACCGCTCTAACTCTCCACCCCGCTTTGCTCTGCTCCGCTCCGCTCCACCCCGCCACGCCACGCCACGCCCCACCCCACCTAACCCCGCTCCGCTCCGCTCCGCTCCGCCCCGCCCCGCCCCGCCCCGCCCCGCCCCGCCCCGCCCCGCCCCGCCCCGCCCCGTCCCGCCCCGCCCCGCCCCGCCCCGCCCCGCGAACGCAGACAACCAATCCTGGGTAATTTGTTTTCTTAATAAACACCCCTGGGACGCCTCCGTCCCGCGCTGTCCGTCGGCTCTCGCCCGCGCAAACACCGCAACAAATTGCGCCTCTTTATATTTAATTCAAGAAACCCCCGCGCGCCGCGCTGGCATCGCCGGGTAAACACTTCACGAGCGCGGCGCGCGGCGAGGCGGTGACCGTGGCGGGGATGGATTTTTTGGTAAAAATACAGCGGCGCATTCGCGTACGTACGAGCGCGAGTCGGTAGGGCGCTGACGGGAAATCTATAGTAATGAAATTCAGTGTTATTGCTTGTTGTGGTCAGTAGGATGCGCACCCTCGTTTTCTTGACGTATCTTAACATCAGGGCTGCACACTTTACAAGAAGAATGGTGGTGTGTTGACGTAATAAAAGGTAATAGTCGCACGCATGAAACAAACGTTTGTAGGTCATGTGGAGGTGCTCTTGACAAATAATGATTCATTCCTATGTAAAAACGTGATTAAGATAATTGTTGTTTCGGCACGAGACTAATGTAGAAATCAATTATATAAAACGACAGGGACATGTATATAAAGTAAATAGCAATACCAAGATAACTCATCGTGGAAGTATTTTATTGTACCCAATTTCTTGAAAGATAACATGTACTGCACAAGACGATCTCTCTTATTTGTTCTCAAAACATGTTTATAAAGCAGTTAATCCAACCATATTTTCTTAAAACTATCAATCAATATCTGGAAAAAGATATTAACGATTCATTTATGTTCAGAGAAAGCGCAGGAAATAATATCGTACATAATATACGATATATCATTTTGAAAATTATGAAAGTATCCTCTATAATGACCACTTAATAACCATTGTACGGGGCCCTTTCAAAGAATTTAAGGGAAAGCATTTGTCGCGTGAAATCTATACATGAATTGCAGAG
The DNA here is from genome assembly GCA_038098605.1 of Gryllus longicercus. Taxonomy (NCBI): domain Eukaryota; kingdom Metazoa; phylum Arthropoda; class Insecta; order Orthoptera; family Gryllidae; genus Gryllus; species Gryllus longicercus. Next base: position 407,923 of record JAZDUA010000759.1, read on the forward strand.
ACCGTTTTTCGAAATCAGTGGCGTCGTCTGAGATAGACTAAACCGAAATGGAAACTAACTTTTCTCCCCTTTTCTTGTATATTATCAGTTTATTCGACGGATCTTGCTCCAGGCCCATTTCTTGGCAATCTAGTAATTCAGTATTTGACTCGTAAAAAGTGCAGTTTAATTATTTCAGTTGAATTTAGTAAACATCGTACTCGATTATTGTTAAATCTCCATTAAACCGGTTTTACAAATGAGAACAAAATTCAAATCACATTTTCAAAATGATCTGCTCAAAAATACATCGTTTGCTTGCACACCTCTGACGGTACGCTAGAGTTGAGGCGTTCTCTTCACCCTCCTCAGTTAGGGTCCCGCAACAATGCTTCTGGCCGCGTGTGGCCCTACGATCGGCCATTGTTCAGCTTTTCCCCCACCCGCACCCCCTCTTCGCCTCCCGCGATGTGCTTTATTCCGCCGCTGTCCGTCCGTCCGACAGCGCTGGCCGAGCGAGCGCCGCTGTTATTTTTTATTCTGTTTGAAGGGAAAACAGTGTTGGGAAGGGGGCGAGTGGCGGAGTGTTGTGCAGATTGTGTACCCAAGGGCGGCTACGTTGTTTGCTTGCGGCGAACGCCTCGCCGAAACCTGTCCAATCAACGGCCTTCGGCGCAGCTCTTCCTGTGGTGGTGGGTGGGAACGGCGGTGGGCAGGTAGGTGGGTAGCGGGGAAAATGTGGAAACGGTTGGGTTCGATTCGTTTGAGCTTTTCCTAGTGGACGACGCAACTGTTGGAGATGCGATTTCTTCACTGCGCAATTTATTGATGAGTGGTGTGGATTTTGTTTGCCTTATCGTCGTATTCTTTTAGATCGTAATGTAGATTAAACGGGTAAGAAACGGGCTCCATTTTTATGTGGATTTTTCTTATCTTCTGTTTACGTGGAATTATTTTCCGTAAGTGAAGAAGATCTACCGTAAAAAGACCTTTCGACGTCTCCGGAAGGTTTTTATTTGAAAAAAAAAAGGTTCTTGAAACTTATTTAAAGATATTGGAACGGTAAAAAACCGCCCAAATAAAAACAGTGAATTATGGATTTTCCTTTAGAACATCAGTAAGATACCAAATTAATCTAAAGAAAGATTATTAAAGCGAATTGCATCCATCAGTTATTTCTCATAAATTTGTAGCAGTTAAAATAAAAAAAAAATCAACACAAGAAAATAATGTTTCTCAAAAAGATAGAACACTAAAAATAGACATGAAATTGAATTAAAGAGAAATTTAAAACTCTCTTAGGTTAAAACTATCAATTCAATAATTAATCATATTGTTTTATCACACAATTTCCCTTTCCATTTATTTCTGTTTTAATTAGAAGAGGTTTACAATAATCACAGCACTGATTAAATGTACTATAAAATGATATAATTAAAAACATTCGGACACCAGGCTAAATCAGCCATAGCTGTGTAACTCGGTCACTTGAGACATAAATGTCTGCATTCATGTAACGTCTGTATCCAGTTGCAAGAAAGAGGAACAGGCTGGAATTGAACTGTCGTCGTCGGGTCAACCTCGCGGCCGAGGATCCCTCAGTTTACTATTGCTACCTAAATACCGCAATAGTAACTGGTGACTGCACATGAAGGAAGAACAGGGGGGCTTGTGCTGCATACCCCGCCTGCTGCTACAGATAGACATCCTAGGGTCGGTGGCACAGCTAGCAGCGACGATCGACTACGAGTAGTAGAACGAGTAGTAGAATAGATTTACGAGGGCACTACGAACTGTAGTGCCCTCGTAAATCTATTCTTTTTACTAAATTCTCTTCCCTTTTTTCTTTCTCTCCTTTTCATCGTTTCTCCTTTCCATATTCTCTTTCTCTCTCATCTCGATGGGATCGAGCTGTTGGGCGAATGATTGAGCTACAGTGGAATGAAAGGTAGGATCCATGCTCTAACAACTTGCAAACCTGCTGCAATCCCTCTTCGCCTGCCACAAATTGCAAATGCGTTAACTGGGATTTGACCCCTTCCTGTCCCAGCTGTGGACTTTGACCCCTACTCCTCGGGCCGCTCTTACGAAGACGACGAGACAGAGACAGAGATTTACTGATTCACTGATGGGTGATTTCAAGCGCGTCAACTGCTAAGGTCATTAGTTCCGAAAGTGTAGTGCACGTGTATTCCCCGAAAGGGGGCAGTCACCTTCCCTCGCTGGATGGTGAGATCCGGCGCCGACCTACCGTCGACTAACGGGGTTTCCCTCAAACAGGTATCTCTCACCAGAAGGGCACCGCTCGGGCTTAGACAAGCTCTTAGCTCCCGACCGATCTTTCGGCACGTGTGGTAGTGTAGCGCATGTGGTAGGTCAGGACAGGACAAGGAGGAAGAAGGAATGCTCGCCCGCGGTCCGTTGTCCGTTCGCTAGGGTACGACATTCGCCAGGAGTTGATGGGAGAAACTACTGATCAGAGCAGCCGACAGTTAGAGTGCTCCTCCAGACAGCGACAGAACTCGATTCAACTATCTAGGCAGTGTCGAAAATCCTGCCAGCGTCGGGACTGGAACCTAAGACCTCCCGGTCAGAGGCACTGCAGTGACATCAGTTCCTGCCCTGAGCCACCTCTCCCGTTAGAGACAGATGACGAATGGAGAGAGAGAGAGGACATCTTATAATTGAGATCGACCGGCGTGGACGGCGCGGGCACGCGGCCGGCCGTGACTGTTTCGGTCAGAGGGCACGCAAGACGGACGTGTGTAGCGTCACGCCCGTGCGTCGTGCTAGTTAGCGGACCGGCGTCGCGTGTTCGGGCGAATTTCATTAAATCGCTCTGTCGTTTGGCTCGGGAGCTCGGAAGTCCGTGGGATCACACTGTTGAATTTCCACAAATGAGTTGCCTTCGAAAGGCGCAGTGGAGATGTTATCAAGTCGTTTTCCGGTCCGACAAATTCGAAATTCCGACTTTGCTCCGCAATATCTTTCATGCGTGAAGTTCTGCGAGTTCATTAGAAGAATATGTAGGTTCTTGGAAGCGAATAATAATTTGGCTAACATCCTCTTTGAGATTAGAACATTTCATATTTTAAAACATTTCCAGTTGATTTTTTTTCCCTTAAATTCAATCTTGTGTTCTTTTGAAGAGACCGTGTAATTTCTTCATTTACCAACTACAAAGGCTTACATCTGAACAGTATTCACGTTCCAATAATGATTCTTTATATATCTCTTATGACATTCTTTCAACACACTTCACTTACGAAAATTACGTTATTTCCTTAATACGCTACATTTCAGGAATGTTGTATCTGCATTAAGTAGATGTACTTCACTTCTTCAAATAATGCATGAATGCACTCTTACACTACTTACACGATCGTATTTTATTATTTACTTTCTTCAACATTAATTGTCGCTAATAATGTCAATAATTAAGATGACATTATGAAAATTAAATGTGTGAATATAAATTATTTATAATAGACACTAAAGCAAAACTACAAAATATTCATAAATTTTCTTCTTTTTTTTTGTTTTATAAAATATTTTCGGTCGTGATTATTGCAAGTAGATAACGCAATTAAATCAATATGTTCTGTTGCCGTGCACGTGTCATTTAGTGAGCAATCATCTTCTTTTCCTACAACAGGGAACGACGTCTTCCAAATATGAAACTGAAATGTTTTCAATATCAACCATAAAAATAAAAGTTGAAAAGTCTAACATTGGAAGGAAGGAGAACAATTATGGTAAGAAATCAGTGAAAAGTCAGACGCTTTGTTAACTAGACATGCAAACGGAATAATACGTTCTTAAGCCTGGTGGCCTCGTGTAAATTTACAATGTAAGGAGCTGCTAACTAATTACTCTCTATTTCTTTTCAAAATACGTGCACGAATTATTTTCTCTATACCATAACTAGTTTGCCCCATTAAGAGCTAACAGTCAGAGAAATAATGGAATGAAAGAAAATCCAGAGAATTTCTACAGAAAATAATCGCAGATTAATAGATAAGAGAAGTAAACCTGCTGTGTTTATTATCACATCAGTCCTAGCTGCATTTGATTTTACCAAAAAGGCCGCTTGAGTACTTTCATTGACACTTCATTCATCTGCCTGCACCTTTTCTTCGTCTGTTCGAGTTTCTCTTTGCCATGCAATTCGCTGAGGAAGCTGTTTCAATAGCGCTCAATACATTGCCCTCTCCCTTCGCATATAAGAACGAAGAATCTTAATACACCATTTCTTTTGAAAGTTAAAAATAACTTCGATATAACTCTTGATTAAAAGGACAATATATAATTCCAAGGGAAGCGTCGTAAAATTCAAGATTGCAAACATGAAGGGAATTTCAGTGTACGAATATGTTAGCCATCCTGTAACTGTAGCTTCGCTGTTGCTCTCCTGGAGCTTCAGAGAACAGCAGCACTGGCGGCGGCGGCGGCGGCGGCAGCTTCAGACTGCCGCACCTGCCGACCCTCAGCGGGCACGTCGTCTCCGCCGCCGCCGCCGCCGCCGCCGCCGCCGCCGCCGCCGCCCGCTGCCCGCATGTCGTCGCGGCGCCGTCGCCGCACGCGCCCAGCCGACCGCCTTCAGCCCTTCGCCGCCCCGAGACAGATGCAGACGGTTGTTGTGGAGGAAACCACGGAGGCAGGGGTGGTGGAGAGAAAAAGAGCGGGACGAAAACGGGTGCGACGGTGGGGGCGAGGGCGAGGGCGAGGGCGAGGGCGAGGGCGAGGGCGAGGGCGAGGGCGAGGGCGAGGGCGAGGGCGAGTGCGAGGGCGAGAGCGAGGGCGAGAGCGAGGGCGAGGGCGAGGGCGAGGGCGAGGGCGAGGGCGAAAGCGGGAACGAGAGCGAGGGCGAAAGCGGGGACGAGAGCGGGGACGAGAGCGGGGTCGAGAGCGGGGACGAGAGCGGGGACGAGAGCGGGGACGAGAGCGGGGACGAACCGAGGGCGAAAGTAGGGGTGAGAGAGGTGGCGACAGTGAGAGACGAGTGCAACCGAGACTACACATCGGCGACAGGGGTGAATTTACCGTCAGGAGATACCCCTTGCGGGGCACCGCCCCAACCGGAACACACTCTTAAGCTCCCGAATGGTCTCCCGTCGTGTATTATAGTGTAGGGGCAAATTGTAAAGGGAGAGGATAGGGCAAGTATGAGGAAGAAAAGATCACGCTCGGTACGGGACCCATTAGTTACGGCATTCTCCTGGGTGATCGGAGAAACCAAGGAAAACTACCGATCAGAGCAGCCGGCCGCTAGCATTCTCCTGCAGCTAGCAGCTGAATTCGACCTAGCTAGGAAGCTAGTTTCGAGAAGTCCGCCGCCGTCGAGAGTCGAACCCTAGGGCTTCCCCGACAGACACATGTGCAATGTGGGGAGGGGAGGGGAGGGGCGCGGAGGAGGTAAGGCGTCTTACGTGACTCCAAAGTCAAAGTGGCTTTTCGAGTCGTGTACGCAATGCGATGAACACGTAATTTCAAAGGTGCTACGTGTTTTAGAATAAAATTAATTATTTCCCTGCGTTTTTGAGACGAGAATAACAAATACCACCATGTGAGTTTAGAATTTAGTACATCCATTCTTGTGTGTTTGGAAGTGAATCACTTGTCCTCAGGTGATTCTTTGTTAGAGTTTTACAAGTTTATGCCACTTCATTTATTAATATCCTAACAAGGTTCTATCCATCCAACATAATCCTAACAAATTCTATTTACATTATCATAAATTCATTAGTCATATATCATTTAAATTTACTTCCATTTCCATACACTTCTTTTATATAATAAATTATGCATTGGATGGTGTAATGAATTCTCATTCGATGATATACTTTTTCAGGACTTTTTCTATTCATCAAAGGAGTTTTCTTTGTCTCCTATATTTTTCTTTTAACAATATAAATGTATCAAGAGTTCTCGGAATTTCGTTTACTTATTTATATCAAGAGGTCGTAGTTTCCTTGCGGTTGAATTTGATTTCGTAAAAATTTAATCGACATTCAAGATAATAGGGTTCATAATATAGTTCGAATTATTTATGGCCCGATTGAATTGCTTGAAAGATCAAGAAGAAAAAATGTTTAAAAAAAGATGCGAAGAGAATTCGTGTTCCATCCTTTTGCCCCAGTTTACAGGAAATCGACCATTTTGTGAAAAGTTCTAATTACAACGTGCATAGTAATTTATCCGCGATAATACACTACACGACAACACGTTACTTGATAATGCCGCTATTATAAGTTTCTCTCTTTTCGATGTATTCTTTGTCGTCCAACATGAGCTATTGTCGTCGATGGCATCGAAGATAGGAAATTGTAGCAATTGTCTATGCATGACGAGCGCCATTTACGTTTTTCTTTTTGTTTTATGCAACATCTTCATGCTTTCTCTGAACCGAAGTACTCAAACGAATACTGATCTTCCCTATATTTTATGAGACGTATGGTCATACAATTATATTGTCCGCATTTCCTTCATATTACAATCTATTGGGACTCTAATTACATCTACAAAATGACTCGTTAACACCATTAATTAAATTGTTCTTGGAACAAGTTCCGTTCATTATTTGTGCAGTAATTTCATGGAAATTGTCACTGATACAGACCGATACAGTTAATTAGTATCGCAAGTCTTATATATAAACCAGTTCATAAGTTAATAACGAACAGCTCATAACTTATGCAGTAACATGACCGTTCCTCGGGCTCATTGTGGTGCCTTTCTCGGCCCCCTTGACATCTGAAATGAGTAGATTTCTCTCGGGATCGTAACCTCCTAAATCTCTCGATGACCAATAATTACAGGGACGGCCATATAACCCTTTGATGTGGACACAAAGAAGACGTTATAATTGCCTTTAAATGGCGCCGGGGCAGTATTCAGGCGCCGATTAATTCATACGGCTCCCGCTGATGAGGCAGCGGCGCTAGTGGGACTGGCAGCATTGGGCTCAGTGAATCGGCGTCGTGAAAGTTTCAGTTGCGTTGTTGTCAGCTCGTTACCTTTACGTAGTGTTGTGCTTCTGTATAGGTTCTTTGTGTTGAAAGGATTATTTCCCAAGTACTGGAATAGGAATATGGATTTGGGTGGGATTTCGATCAGCTTGAGATTACGTACGTGTTCAGAAGATATATTAATTATTTAATAAAAATTCATACATTTGTAGTTCACTGCCTTATTTACTCCTTCGAATAGGCATTTATTCTTACAGAACAACGAATTATATCAAGTTAGACAAATGAAATATCCCCTTTCTCTTAAGCAAATATTCTACTCGAGTATAAATTAATATAAAATTTCACAAAGTCAACATTGACTGAAATTTGTGATCCATTTAGTTATTCATTGGTTTTGGTCTGACCGCTTGTACAGACGCAAAATAATAAAGGAAACGAAGAAGCCAAATTTCTGTAAATGGAAGAAATCTATAAATAAATGAACATTAAAGATATAAAACACGATGTCATCTAACACACATGAGCACTCAAGAAATTTTGTGTAGAAATGTATTTTGTATAGATTATAATAATAATAATAATAATAATAATAATAATAATAATTATTATTATTATTATTATTATTATTATTATAAACTTCTAATAAAAAGTGTGACTGAAATAAGTATATTTGTCTGGTACTAATTACATTTAACCTGATTCGAGTATAATATATCAAATTCGTAGACATTATTAACACAAAGGATGTCGAGATCACTTCGTTTTGAAATTTGTGTACTTCATAGTTCCAACCGTAGTGTAAGCTTATATTAATTTTGACTGTAATGCCGGCCAACTGCTCATCCCTCCGTTCGCTGTGTGTTGCAGGTGAGAAACCCCACAAGTGCGTCGTGTGCGGCAAGGCGTTCAGCCAGTCGTCCAACCTCATCACGCACATGCGCAAGCACACGGGCTACAAGCCCTTCTCGTGCGGGCTGTGCGACAAGGCGTTCCAGCGCAAGGTGGACCTGCGGCGCCACCGCGACAGCCAGCACCCGTCCGCAGGGGCGGTGCCCTGCTCGCCCTCCCCCGCGGCCCCGCCGCCCTACTCGCCCAAAACCCCGGGCGCGGGCGCCAGCGCGCCCGCCGTCTACTCGCCCAAGCACACCAGCATGGACTGCAGCCCGCCTGCCGTCTACTCGCCCAAGCACCCGGGCGCGGACTCCAGCACACCCGCCGTCTACTCGCCCAAGCACACCAGCATGGACTGCAGCCCACCTGCCGTCTACTCGCCCAAACAACAAGGCGCGGACTCCAGCCCACCTACCGTCTACTCGCCGGCCGCCGTGTCGCCCACGTCCTGGCCACCCGCCCCCTGCGAGTCCGCCCGCTCGCCCGCGCCCCCTCTCACCTGCAGCGGCCGCCTCAGCCCGCGCCCGCTGGAGATCCAGGGTCGATTCCGGGCGGAACTCACCTCGGGGCCGAGGCCGCCTGAGGCCTGAGGCAGCCCGGAACGCAAGGGGATGGCTCTCTGAGGACGCCTCAAAGGCACGTCAACCGAGAGAGCCAAACGTCCTCAAGGTTCACAACACAACCACTCCGTTCCCAACGGATGAGGATGGCTACTCCTGCCTTCTTAGGGTGCCCGTCGTCAGGACTGTCACTTTAGATCGAGAATCTCAAAACCTCGTCGGCTCCAGTTGCAGAACAAAATGTCGTTTCAAGCCCCCGGTAATGAGAGCACGAGAGTTTTGTCACCTCCTGCTCCCGGTCACTTCAGACCTGGCGTTGCAGTGATCTCGAAGTTACATATGCCACAGAACAAACCTCTGCGAAGATCACTGTCTTCGCACATACTCGCACGCGTCACGTGATTGCATAGCGCCTGCTCGGACGTCAAGGCAGAAAGCTCCAGGCCGATATACCAAGGCAACGCCTAGTCCCACACGCCCTACCAAAGATCGATATCTCATTCAACTGTTACAGCACAATCTGGATATCATCCACAATTTGTGAGACAGCTCTCAAAGAAAAATGCAGTCTTTAAATTTTTTCGGCTAAATGATGCCTTTTGGGGACTAATATTTGGTTTAGCTGGAGTCAGATAGGGTGATCAGTTTGGCTGGATGTTGCTTCTTTAAAAATAGACTATCAGTTAAACTCCGAAGAAAAAAATGACTGCTTTCTATTTACTATCTCCAGCTTTGGTCTAGTAATTTTCCATCGTTTTTTTTAAATTCCAAATCTGTCAGAAATATCTTTTGCTATTAATATAGTCATTTTACTTCTGCCAGATTGAATTATGAAATTGTGATACCTTTATTATTTCCATCGCCCTGTACTTTGCGGAAGAAGTACTTAATATCCCACAACTTCTTTTATTTCGTAGTTTTCATTCCTAGGAGATATATTTTAACAGTAACCAAAGAATATTTAAAATAGTTTTGGTATACAAATATCTCAATCAAAAGAATACGTCTTTATCGGAAGCTAATATGATCACTGACCGGATATTGCAGAGAGCCATTTCGTGTAAGGTGTTGACCGCATGATGCATGTTGCGAATTTGTGACAATCTACCTGTTTTCTTAGAAATACGGTCGTCCGTCCAACCTTATTGAGGGTAGCAGTTGTATAGTTTATTTATTGGTGTTCAAAACGTGTAAGTAGAGAGGAAGACAATTACTTGTGTATCATGAGTTGTGTTCGAAATGGAAATAGGGACCAATGACTGTGTATAAGATGCACTCTACAAATGTGGAACGATTGTATCCACAGCAATGAACAATAAATGATACGTTGTATTATATGTTTATTTATATATGCAAATCTTGTCAAATTCCAAAGTCTGTAATGTTTATCAGTTCATACATTTTCAAGTTTCAATTGAATGAACTGATGTAGTATATACAATAAGTTTTCTGAGTATTGTAGCAACGTTAAGTGCCATTGTTTTATAAATACTTTGTCATGTAACCGTTACTACGTAAAATTTAAAAGGCAATTTAATGTCAATGAGAATGTAAGTTTCATTGCATGAGCCGAATAGTCTGTTATTTATTTTCTCTGCTTTGTTCACGCTCATTCTCATTTTTCCATAATCATGTCAGAATGCAAAATGAAACGTAATGAGGATGTTGATTTATGGGAGAATGAGATTCGCACTGTGACATGGCAATATTACAAAAGAAAACGGAAATTGTGTGACTTCTAGTCGTTGAAAATATGTTTGTAGTCATGAACAGTCTTCAAGTAGGCGAGTAGATAGTGGTGCAAATGAAGTGAAGTATGAAGAGTTCGTGTTATATTTTTCATGTTACAATTTATCAGAAAACCATAACTGAAGAATTCACATTGCTAGAGTTAAATGTTCAAACATAATGCAGAGTTGTTGATATTTTAAAACACGCGAAACATGTCATTGTAAATTTAATATATGAAAATGTATTTATGTGAGTAAAATTTTTAACGAGTATAGATGTCACATACAAGGACAATGTATCCTTAAAAATAGTTACAGGATCTGTTACCCTGCACTGAGCTGTAATGTAATTTCTTGTTTCCCACTACAGCCTGAATACTGAAAAGGAGTTTAAACTGATGTTCTCCTTCTAAAACTTTGTGAATCATGACCGATTAATACTAAGATGTTTTCAATGTACACACATGTGACAAATATTACGTATTGTGAATATAATTGAACCATGTTATTCAACCCTTCCTTCAAGGAAGATAAATGTGTACAAATTGTTTTTAAACAAAAGTTTCTGTAAAAAATTATTATGCACTATGTACAGTTTGATTTGCACCCCTTTCGTTAGAATATTATTCTCTATATCGATGCGTAGGGTGGGAAAAAAGAGTGTTTTATTTTTTATCACCAAACATTACACTTTTCATCTTTAATTTTGTTTCGTCATGACAATTTCCAATCCAATATTATAAGATCTCAAAAGATTTAAATCTTTCGTAAACAACAGATATCGAAGTGACACTCGTTTTCCCCACCTTCGCTCGAGCTGTGGTTGGCTGCAGCAGGAGTGTTGTACAGAGGACGAAAGACAGAGAGTGTATAGGGAAAGCTGGGACCAAGTCGCCGCCGAGACTTTCATGACAGCTAACTACCAAAGAAAAGAGAATGTAGGAATGGGCGGGCTTGCTTGGTTGCAAACTGCGTGCAGCCCGTTCCACTGTACAGTCTAAGCAGGGACCAATGACTTCAGAACTGCTGTTGCTGCATGTGAAACATTATTATATAATGCCTATTACTACGAAAAATAAAGAATATTGTTTCATTTTTAGTTGTTTGATTCAGCATTGAAATTACCTTCACAAACATCCATATGCATGGAAAAACTGTTTCAAGAATATTCAACCAAACGTTTTCGTTCCATAAACATGTCCTCCAAACTTATTTGTCAGACACATTTCAATTCAATGGAATAAGTCTTTTGTATTTTCATCCAGATATTTTCAATCCTCGACAAACTGGTCCAACGTTGTACGCATTTCTATCTGAATTTCTTTCGTATAATATTGAAATTGGTAGCACTGAACGTCGTTTTAGAAAAGACGAAAGTAAATCAGGCAAAACAAAAATATGCAATTGTATAAAGCAGGAGTTGAACATTTACTTTGCAGATAACTTGTTCGCAAAAACTGTGTAAATAATCAAGACAGTGTAGAGCACATTGTGAATCTGTAAGATAAACAGTAAACACATGTTAACCAAAAAAGTAACTTAATAATTGAAAGCATTTTGTACCATTTAAAATTTTACCATATTGCGTGGTACACCGACAATGAAAATTCACGAAAGAAAAGTACAATTTTAAAACACAAAATCTGTTAAGAATTTTAAATTTTATTCTTTAAATAATTTGAGAATTTTTTTTATCTTATAGTAAATTTACTTTTAGATCTTATAGTATCTTATATAGTAGATTTATATACGAGACAAAAGTTCTCATAGTGCTAAAACGAAATGGACAAAAACTTCGTTAAAAAGAATTGACACCCAAAACGGGGTTACCTCATAACCACAAAATGTTAGATAATCACTCAATGGACAAACATTTTGTAAGAAAAAAATAGTAGTGTTCCTTTTCATGAATTGAATTCTTGACGTAACACGTAAACAGAGAGGGACTTTGTCATTTGTCTACATTTCAATGCTTTATTGATTCATCTTCTGGCCAGTAATATAGGAATGTGTACATTGTTTCAATTTTTATCATTCTCATTTTCATCACTATTGTAAATGCAACTGGATGAATATACTATTCTCCAACACAATTACCGCCTAATTTATTTGATTTTATTATTACGTGTCAAGGAGCTAGTATAGATTCTAGCTTTAGTCTTATTAAAGCTTAGCTTTATTAACCTATTTTCAACGAGATTTTTCAAGTAGGCACTACCTTAAATATTTTAAACTTTGGTTGAAGTTACGCCCAGAAATGTCACTATTAACGTCAAAAAAGGCGACAAAATCTAATAAAACACACTACAATTGATTTAACGTCATGTTGGATTCGTAGACATTTGCGACCAGAGTAATTTGGTGCTTGGTTGTTCGGGACGAGCCGCGTCACAGTCGGTCGAGCTGAAGTCTCAGCCATCGTGTTGTGGACGTCTTCTGAGCTGACTATGACGCGGCTCGTCCCGGACAACCAGCTATCAAATGATTTAACATCAGTTCCTTGAGTTTGGAGTTATAATAGAGAATCTACGTTTTGATGTTAGACATTAGTATTGTTCTTTAAAAGACATATTCTTCATTTCGCTTTTACCTTATTTGCCAATATTATTGGAGAGAATCTATTACCAGTCGCTTATTTTCTAACATGAGGATGTCTTTACATTAATGATGTACAAATATACGTTTGGGGAGCAATAGTTTCCAAAATGTATAAGAAAATAAGAATTATTTAGAAACGTATTCCAGAACGAGCAACGGTTGCCAAATCTAAGCGTAATTTTTAACGAATTACAAGAAGAAACCGAGATACTGTAAGGTATGATTAAATGTATGGTTTGCAAGTAATCATTTCTATTATACTAATTTTATGAACGTCCTTAAAATTACGCTTCACCTTCAAAATACCAAAATACCTTCAGATATATATGCAACTTCCATGTCAACGTTTATCAATACTTCGACAAGGTCCATTCATACTTATTAACAGTACATACAATGACGTAGATAGATTCATATATAACTTTCTGAAATGTTTTTAATAGAAGGTCCAAAACCCCTCAATACATTTACAATGGAGAGCGTTTATTAGAATGTGACAATTCACGATAATGAAATGAAGGTCAGAGCAATGGAAGTGGCATCCTCTACAAAGAGTCCCAATCGCGCTCAACAAAACTCCAGCCATTGACTAATCAATTCTCTAGTAGGATTGAGTCATTCAATTCTCGAGTAGGATCGATACTCGATGTCCATTTGCCAGACCTTGTTAGCTAGGTATGTGTGCACATACCAGCAATACACAGCGCCACTAGCGGCTAAACGATAATCGCATTATTGGTTGATTGATGACGTATTGTGTGCATTCAATAAAAGCGTTATTACTAACATATATTTTAATTATCACACTTAATGTTTTAAGTAAATGTTTTGTACCAGGTCAGATGATGGTTGTCATTGAAAGTTGCTCATGTAATAAATAATAATGTAGCTAATGAAGTTCCTAATCTTTTATCCAAATACATGAAATAGTGTTACGTACTCTTGCGTAGGATTAACATTCAAGATAGTATAACCGGGTGTGAAGATGTTCCTGGTCATTCTGTGGAATGATTACTGGTTATGGTTGCCAGATGTCCACTATTTGTCAGTCCTCTTTTTTCTCATATTCACTATTTTTTTCATAAAATTGTGGAGATTTTTTTTCAATTCAAATGTTTTATGACGCAATGATACATAATCTAAATCTACAACTTACCCCCTCCCGCTTGTTCGCTATTTTTTGGAAGCAGACATGGCAACCCTATTCCTGCTCCCAACCAATGAAATATTTGCTACTGAAAATGCTAGGAAATTCCCTAGGGTTTTCGTTATTGACAATAGTTACTTAATAGTCCAGTGAAAGAGTACACATGAAGTACATTGACAAAATCAAAAAAATAATTTTTGGCATCATGTTCAACAATGGCATCATGATCCCTGTATATGGACACCACTAAACAATGCAAATCAAAATTAAAACCATCAGATGCAATTAAGTATGACCAAAAGATGAGAGTATTTATGCGTGTATTTGTCCGTTACATGTCCCCTAGCAATGACCTCGGTGCCGTTAGTTCCCAGTCGGTCACCCAACCAGAAACCGGCGATGTCGCGCCTTCGCTTAACCTTCGTGACTTCACGTAGTTAACGAATTCGGATAGCGACGCCGGCTTTGCAGTCATGACCTTTGAGTATAACCATCTCACCATTCGCCTGGATGACAGAGGGAAGACACGAGAACAGGGAATTGAACCCGGGCCACCCGAATGCGAAGTCACCGCGCATGGGGGTGTATATATAAACTCCCATGCGTTATACATATATATATATATATATATATATATATATATATATATACCATGTGCTCTTTGATACATTCATATATTATTTGTCTTTGTACAGTACAATGGAAATCAATTGAATGATTTCCATTAAACAAACTCAATTTACATCCAACACAAATTTAACCATCCCTATTCGAGAAGACATCAAACAAACTCGGCAACTAACTCGTCATGGGGCAATTTAATTAAAATAACAGCAATTTTCATAAAGGTTCAGAGCGAAAATACGACTTTCCATTTAGTAAGAACATAAGCTTCAATTAAATAATAACAGATAATACTACGAATACAAGCAAGGACATTATCACATACCTAATAAGCGAAGAATGAAAGTAACATTTGTATTTATTCATGAATCTTAAAATATTTAATGAAAATATTCTTAATCAATAGAAAAGTAATACTTTCGCTATTAATGGTTTTCATTACTCCCATTTTCCAATTACGTAACCTCGTAACTTATCATTCCGTTTGAAAATTGTATATAAAATAATAATAGTAATAAAGCAATAGAATAAATGCAAAAATAATTACGAATACTAATAATACATAACGATGACGCTGATTGTAAATGAAAGTATAACCATATGAACCCAAGTGTAGCTATATGAATTTTACCGATATGCTACATAAAGTAATAGAAAAATGACAAAATTAAGAGCTACGTGATTGCATTCACAGCACCAAGATACGAATCTACAAGGAAATATGTTTTTATCAAAAACAAAATAACGGCTTTCGTAAAATATTTGAGCTCAAGGATGACACATGGAATAAATCCTGAAAGTCCTTCGTAAAATATTTGAGCTCAAGGATTACACGAAAGTGGAAATCCCGATTTCTACCCTTGTGTCATCCTTAAGCTCACATATTTTACGAAGGCTGTTATTTCGTTTCTGACCAAACCGCACGCCCCCTTAGATTCGTATCTCGGTGCCGTGAATGCAATCACGCGCCGTAGCGCAATGTTTTCGCCAGGGCGGCTCGCAATGTTTTCAGGTGGTGTTTGCAGACGATGCCGCCACGCACACGCCGCGCACCTATTTATCCAAAGGATCACGTGATGCGGGAGTGGGCGGATGAAGTAGGACGTTCCTTTGACGCTTTCACAGATGCCACAACACGTTACAACCGGAATGAGAGCACGTATTAGTTGATGCACATGCACATATGTTTCGGAACAGAAAGCAAGTTCTTGTTTACGGAGGTGAAATTACTTTTCATTACTTTCTTTTTTTCACTTCACTGATTAACGTAATGAACTGATCAATCTACGAAAGGATTCTGAACAACCTGAAATATTTCCACAATGCTTTTAATGAGTACTACAATAACTAATCAGTACCTATGACGCAAGGTGAAGCTGAATATTTTACCAGCCAAGAGTAAATATGTGCACAAGCTAAGTGTACTTACTGCATTGGATTATATTCCCTCCAAATTGTGATATTTCCACACGAACAGATATTATTTCAAAATTTGCGAACGTCTTGTTAAATCATGGGCACAATTTGCAATCTTCATTCTTCTTGATTTTCTTTGGAAATTTAGAAAAATGCGTCGAACCATTTGCAAATATTTCTTTAACTGTCAACAATAATTTATGTTGAATTTTACCTTTGGCTACACTGATATTTTACACAAATTAGGGAAAGGAGCGGCACCTTTTCAAAAATATAGCCCTTTCATACTGATCGTTCAATATATGAATTTGGGGAGATGAAATGAAGCGAAATAAACATAACTTGTTGCAACTTTTTGCACCTTTTCGTGGGATTATTACACTTCGACCCCTTTTCAAATGCATAGCACCCTTCATTCTTTCCTGCATTTTTAAGCAATTGGGCACAAAATTGATTTTTATCTTCTTGAACAGCTTTTTAAAATCTTATTTAATCAGACGCCAACAATATTAAATAAATAGTAAAATATATTTTACGTAAACCACCAGTAATTTATATCCCAGCAACAATGGTCAATCTGCAGCTGTACAGTCATATTCAAATTTCAACAGTGTTGCTGTAACAATTTAACCCTTTCCCTCTGGATTTTAAGTGCTGTCTGTGATCTGAAGGAAATTTTTACCCTTGCCATCGTGTTGCCGTCAATGCTAAAACAGTTGGTTAAGATATATATTTTCTGTTATATTGTTATTCTGCTAGCATTAGTTAAAACCTTACACACACCAAATTAAATCAAAATTATTCAAATTTTCGTTGATAGTCCTGCCCGTCTCCCAGTCACGGCAACGTCGTATTACGATAGCCAAGTGGTGGGGTGTGGGTTTACTTATAATAATGTAAAATAAAAAGGAAGTGCAGTAGCGCTTTAAAAGACACTAAAATATGCATTTCTTTTTTAAAATTTATTTAGAATTCCCTGACACTTCTGTAAAAAAAAGTCAGCAACCACCGCAATCAACAGACAAAGGTACTCATTGAGAAGGCTTTGGCACAACCAAACAACGTCAAGGGCTATATCTTCTTCAAAGTGATAATTATAAAATTGTTATTTTGAAATTTAAAAATAGAAATACGTCCTCTCAGAATCATTAAAACACGGTCAATTAACTCTTCAAGTTTTATTACTAATCTTCATAGTTAACCTTCTGTCCTTGTTCTTAACCTTGTCCTCAGATGACTAGGTATACCAATAAGTATTACCAAACTATAAAAAATCAAAGTTGTAGATATTGTAAGAGCGAAAACCTTTATTACACAAAAATTGATTATACTATACAATATATTGTCAACATGGGAAAATTCTGTAATTACGGTCTCCTACACACAATATAAGTGTCCGCTCACAGACAACAATAAGCTGAAGGAACAAACAACGCATCAAAATTCAATCTTTTATTCTTTTTTTTAAGTAACATTCAATGGTCAACGGATCACAAGAAGGCCACACTTGTCAGAGTAATCGATTTTCAGATTAACTGCAAAGCAGTACGACATCGACAGAGCGGCAGCCGCGACTAAGTGGGCAATTTGAGACGCCACCTGCTCTTACGCCGCTCGTGGCAGCCCTAAGGGCGACAAGGCGGCGCAGGGCTCAGCTCAGGACGTCAACCGCAGCCCTCGACGCGAGTACGACGCCGCGCCGGGTAAGGAACGCCGGACGTGCACACTTTGAATTGAATTGAATTGAATTGAAATAATGCCTTATTTTACGTGGCGAAACTCGGGCCATCTGGCCCGCTCTTCTGTCTGACTACGCAAATTTCGCTATGCTCCTTTCACCAACTAGCAGAAGAAGGAGGTATTTCTTGGGCGAGAAACAGGCGATTTGAATTTAACTCAGAGGCGTCATTTAGGCTTGAGGATCTTTTACATGCAAGTAAATCTACTAACATGGGACAGCCGGCTTTACTTCCCCTCCGAAGGAAGGCGTACGAAGGATTTTTTCGCCCTTAAAAATCCACGGCTTCGATCGGATTTGAACCCGCCAACTTGTGTCCGATACGCTAACCGTTACACCATCGCCGCCGCTACTTTCCCTTTCCCCTTGTAATTAACCAATGTATTTATTTAAATATTTTTGTATTTGGGGTTTGGGGTTTCGATTCCCGGCCGAGGCTCAAATACAGTTGTAGCTTTCCTTAGTTTCGTCTCAGCTTCTATAGCTGAATGACGCAGAAAAGCTGTCATGCGGAGGTTGCTATAGCAACTATAGTTACGGTGAAGGGAATATAAACATCATGTTCGCCACATGTCTCTCTTACCCCCAAGCGTGGAAATTAACTAGTAACAGGCACTGGGGTCACCATTAGCTGGTCAACAAAGACGGAGAGTCAACCCAATACGCCAAATACATACATTTGTGGTTTGGGGCGCTTTAGTAAGTCACTTCAATGAGACCAATGAGTGAAGATGAGATGAGTAGGCGATAGTGAATGACGAGTAGGTGATGGAGAATTGGTGAAATGAGTGGCAAGGGAAACGGGAAAAACTCCGAAAAAATGTGCCAAAAACTGACCTTTCCACCATAAATTCCACAGAGATTAGACGGGGATCAAAAGTTCGGATCCTAGTGACAAAAAGCGCATACGCATATTATATCCAACAATCAATTTGGTTTTAGAACTGGACATTCAACTCCCTCTCTCCTAGTAAGTATTGTCAATTACATCCAAGAAGCCCTTGCTAACAAACAACATGTTTTATCAGTGAGCCTAGACATTGAAAAAGCTTATGACATGGTCTGGACCCATAGAATAATGACAAAATTACAGGAATGTGGACTTAAAGGCAACCTTTTTCAATTCATCAAAAATTTCACCAAAGAAAGAACTTTTAATGTGAGAACTAATGGTAGCCACCAAGTTGTAATGGTATCACCAGTACAACACCTGGAGAATGGACTACCACAAGGTGCAATACTTAGTGTTACTCTATTCCTGTTGGCCATTAACGACGCAGGGTCTAAAATCAGTCATCCGGTAATCATAAGGAAGTATGTAGATGACATCACCATTTTCTGCAGAGGAGCATCTATTACAACCAGTCAAGAAATTGTACAATCTGCCCTAAACAATCTACATGAATGGTCTCTCAAATCAGGTTTCAAATTTTCAGCTTCAAAAACTCAATGTATAGTATTCTCCAGACAAAATATGGTGAGTCATCCCACACTAAAAATGGACCTACATAAGCTAAAATCTGACAAAAACATAAAAATATTAGGTATGCATTTTGACTCAAAAATGAGCTGGAAAAGACATATTCAAATTTTATCTGAGGAGTGTAAGAAAATACTAAACATACTCAAGTGCATTTCTTACAATAACTGGGGAGCAGATAAACATATTTAGCTGATGACCTACAAAGCAATAGTACGATCCAATATTGACTATGGATCCATATTATATGATTCAGCTTGTAAAAAAGATCTTAGAAAACTTGATGTTATACACAATAAACCTCTACGAATAAGCACCGGCTGCTTTCATACCAGCCCCATTGGCAGCATCCTAATAGAAGCCAAGGAACCAACCCTAGCTCATCGTAGACAAATGCTAACCCTTAAATATGCCATCAAAACAGCAAAATCAAATAATCCTATTATCTTCCATGATATATACCCAAAACTTCAAAATTACTACAAAGTACAAAAATGCTTTTCACCAGTCTATACCAAAGTTAAAAACCTACTGAGACAGCTAAACCTTCAGGAACATATATCAACGGAAAAAAGAAATAATAGTATACCACCATGGACAATCCCTGATATAGTTGCAGATATACCACCAGAAACTCCCCAAATAAACAATGGCTAAAAAATATTGAAAAATCATATTTGATGCAATAGAAAATAAATACAAATATTCCTATAAAATCTATACCAAAGTTATCAATAATAGAGCTGGAAAATCTGCAACAACAATTACCAAAGATATTCAAATTACAAACAGACTGCATCCCTACTCCAGCACTACTAATATGTTCTATAATGACAGCCTTCAAAATGTCACAAAAAATCAGATATAACAATTTTGTCATATTGTCTACTTCTCTTGAAGCGGTAAACAATATTCGCAATAATTACACAGGTCTACCAATGATAAATAGTATTCATGAAATATATTATGACATTATTCAATGTAAAAAGACACAATTGCTTGGATACCAGATAATAAAACATTGCCTGAACACAACACAATGAGCCTTGAAGAGGAAAATGTAAGCCCTGAAACAAGAAGTATTTTAACAATATCACACACCTGCAAGGATTTATGGACACACGTCAAAAAAGTAATGGATGAAAAGTGGAGCAACATCTGGAAAACCATGAAATCTAGCCCTCTACACAAACAAGTTAAACAATTTTACTCTCTGAAAACCAACAAAAAATTCTCAAGAAAAGATCAGGTAACAATAACAAGAATAAGAACTGGTCATTGCGAGTTCAGTCATCAACACTTGTTAACTGGAAATCCTCGACCCACCTGCCAGCACTGTGATACCCTTCTTAACCTTCAACATATTTTAACTCAATGTCCTATGTTTCAGTACAGCCGACACACATACCTAGAAGGAGAGCAAAATCCTGACTTGGAGCTATCGTCCAACGAATACCAAAATCAAACATTAAAATTCTGTAAAGACTGCAATATTCTCAAAGAAATCTAATTGTAAAAGGTATACTAGTATGGATACTGGAAACTAATATTGTAACAAAAAAATAACAAATAATGTCTGTCTTCACATATTTATATACATACTGTACTATATTGTAAAGTTAACATATTTACATTGTTAAGTTGTATTTAAAGTAGTCGCTGTGAGTTAATGACCACAGTTGTTGATGCGACTATAATAAACTAAAAAAATCCCTAATGCAGATAGTAAATCGTCAAAAACAAATGTTATACAATTCTAAATAATAAATATAATATTTATTTTAGAAATTAATGCTGTCTACCCAATGTCAGTTGATGTATATTGAGGGGGCACAACTTTCCAGCAGTAATCCGACCAAGACATTAAAAACGTATGTAATTTTCTCCTATTGTCACTTTATAACGATGTAATGGTTAATGTTATATGTAATAGTGAGCAAAAATTTACTCACTAATACATAGAACACAATCATAAATTGATTTCTAATTCTCCACTCACTATAAAAGAACTTTGTTAAGATTCTAGGGGGAAATTCATGTCTTTTCACTTTCACTGGGATTCATAAAACGGCGTATCCTACTTCCGCGCTTGCGCAGAACCATTTTTCAAGTGTCATCAGGCGGCTCTTTTCTGCGTGGAAGATTACAGGGTTTTTAAACAGTCCCGTAACCCGGCTAGACCCCTTAACTAATTCATGTCGGTTGTCTCATCCTTTGTCCGTGTTACCGTATTTTTTCCACTGTGTTGCCGCAAAGGGAATAGCTGAAGCTCGGCCGCGGTAAAAATCTATAGCGTGGTCGTAGGTTGTGTGGGTATACTTCAGTTATTCCTTAACAAAATGTCCGGTAAAATACATAAAAGGAGTCGTATATTGAGCGGTCACTGAGAATGGCTGATGACCTTACGACCTTTTGAAGTCCTGATGTACATATTTCAGAAAGATCGGCCGTAATTAGGGATGCAGCACGCACTGGCACGTACCCCTTGGGGTGTTGGCGACTCTCAGCGCCCTATCGCTGCCCCCCCTTTCCTCCTCCCCCTCCCATTCAACGACCCCCACCACCACCCCTCCCCTAACACACACTCCGAAACTCTCAAATCGTTCGCTTTCTCCAAGCTAACCCCGCACAGCTTTGCTCTCGACTCAAAGTGTGTATCTGATACGTACGAAATCCGAAATATGGCAAATAATCGAATTGGCATACGAATTCGTGCATTTTCCAGACGGTTTTGTTAATGCTATGTGGATGGGGACGAGTGGATCACTTAGGACATCATCCGGTTGATGTTGGTCAGAGGGCATTGGTTAAAGGTAGGTCATTTTCGGAATGTGAGGTGTATTGCATGTTTGCGGGAAGTGTATTGGGTTAAAAATAAATACCGTGGTAGCAGCCGAGATATTGTAATCCATAATGATTAAGGACCCATGAGATATAAACCACAAAGTTGCTTTTTTGTGGTAGATATCTCCTGGATCCTTGATCATAAAAATAAAAATGCTGGCATAAGAATGCTTTTGAAACTATGCTCTTTGACTCAGGTTTGTTTAATGTTAATTGCGAATATCGAAAGACAGTCCCAATTGGAAATGTATATTGGACGATCCACTGAGGTATACAGTGAGACAGATTGACTGAGGAAACAGATTAATTGACATCGGGTAAATAGAAAAGGCGTGGAGGATTAAGATAGGCAAAACTGCTCCCAAGGATATAATTGTTTTATGTTCAACATCGTAAGTGAAGTTTAAAGAAAGAAGTTTTCCGCTGCCTACATCATAAACATGGGTGAGTGCATTATGTGATGACTACTTAACGTATATTTTAACAACATTACAAATAATATTTAAAATTATTTGTAACATTGTTCTGTTCTGCTTATAAACTCATTACTCTTAGTTAAAATCTTAATTATTTCACTATTCAAATTAACAATAGGTTATAATATTTTTCTTACAATTTGGTTTTTTATTATTTATCTTTTCTAATAAACATAAAACCGAAATAATGGGAAAATTAATAAAACAAAACCTAATTTTAAGACAATAAATAAGTAACTATTAAATTACTGTTTTATTTATATTGAGCTGTCAGTGCAAATTAAAAGATAAGAGGTTGAATTTTTGAGAAACTGAAGAGAATTTGCAGGGCTACAATTTTAATTTAGCTTATTTTATGATCTGTGTCAAAACATGAGATATTCTTAAAAAATGAAGGGGAAAAAAAGTTTTTTTTCTACTTTCCCTCCATTTTGTTGATTGTAAGAGTCAAAATCAATTAAACCACGCAAAAGAAACATGTCGGTTTTGTAGCAGTTATAACAAGCCATAGATATAACTCATGTAAGAATACCACTGCTGGAAAAGGAGTTAACTTCAAGGTCTGTATCAAACACATTGAAACGAATTCACTTCACGAAACACATTACAATTTAGTAAATTATACTAATTCGAGACGAGTGCTTCTTCTCACAAGACGCCATCGACACGAAATATCATGGTTGAGCTGTACGGCAGAATGAGTTATTTCCTGAATGAGACATTTCTGTCAAATCTAGTAAATAGATTTTGGACGAAAAACAAATATTACAATTAATCTAATAACCACGCTAATATTTATGTTTAATTATTAAAATGTGTCTTTTTTGTTATTTAAGTTTGCATTGACATTTACGTTATTAGCAACCACTATTGCATTAACGGTGTGGTAAATATGGAGATGACATGATATGGTGATGATAAGGGGTGAAAGAACGAAAGCAAATTTAACCATCCCCGAGGCAGGACTCGAACCCGTGATCCTTTGGTCCGAAATCGCTACGGCAAAATTTGTGTTTCTTCCACTGCTACACTAACATGTGCTATTTTACATCGTGACGTTATCATCAAGGAGTCTGTGATCATAACGTGTGAACGACCGGTATAGAATTACATTGTTAACAACAGATTCCGACAGGATACTAATGCATTTTGATCCATATGGCTAAATATATTCATTGTGTTATCTGACATAAATAGGAGGATGTACTCAATCTCCAAGCAAAATTCAAGGCCTAGATGATGAGACGCGCAGTTCAGAGCATGTAGTTACAGAAGTTTATTACCTTTTTTTAAAACCATGCTTTAAAATGTTCGGCTTTCGCACAAGTCGAACTGGTTGTGTTCTTGAATAGAACAACAGGTATCGGTTAGAACAAGAATAAGGTAGAAGAAGTAATATTCTTGATTTATTAAATAAGGAGCAGAATTGTCAAAAAGATTTTAAATTGAAACAATTATTAATAAATATGACACTCATTCTAGTAAATAATTCATTTACTAGTTTAATTTCAGAGGCGTAGATACCTGCAGAAAGTGTATAATGTACTTTTACAATTTCGTCGCAGCCTGTGACACTGAAACTTAATGTGCATATCCAACGCCCAAAGTGCTGTTGTGAACTTGTATGACTGCGAGCATCGAGTGCACCGGAATTCCGGCGGCCGGCTAGCGTGCTACGGTTATGAAGGCGTAAAGACGGGAGCCGCGAACGCAGAGATGTAATATTTACTCCCTATCCGCATACTCTCAAATATTCGTTTTTCGTCTGTAGAAAGTAGATTTTTCTTCGGCAATAGTGTCTCGGTAATTGCAGGTGGACGGGACCGGGCCTAGCTCGAATTAATGAAAACTCGAATTATTGAAAATTATTATTTTTTTAAAATAGAAATATAAACACAACTTTTAAATTTCAAAGTATGTATATTTCAATAAAAAATGTACTTACATAATATTATTCCATTAATTGCTGAAGATAAATTAATTACATCTTAAAGTAACTGTCAATATTTTTTTTCGTTTAAGTGCATTATTTCTTTTACGTGCGGCAATATTTCGCCATCTTCTGAACATCACATTTTCGGCTGAAGTTGTCTCAAGTTATTTTTCTAGGACCCTCATGGCAACGAGTAGGGCAACAATAGGAATAAATTTATTTATTTTTATAAATTTTTTATAAGTCGGATTTAACTCGTATTTATTGGAAACTCGAACAATCGAGACTCGAATTATAGAGACTCCAGTGTGCTTAAAATATCTCAGCGCTTTCATTCTCTTCAAACAAAACGATCTGGTCGATATAAAAGATAAATTGTCAAGAATGTATTGTAAAGAAACGAAGCGATTCTCATCAAAATGACAAACATTTGTTCACATAATTACTGCGTTGACTGTGTTGCGATTCTTTTTCAACCTGAAATGACTCGTCCTCATTTGTTCCTCGCGCTCCCACTTCTCCAACTTCGCACCTTCGGTTTCTCGACCCGCGCAACGCTTACACTACTTGCAGTTAAACTTGAACATCTTAATTTTCAAATCAACAAAAAAATTTCAGTTAGAATTAATGAACATATTAGATGATGGAAACAAAAATTAGACACTTTCACCTTTGCCCATCATTTGATTCAATTTAACCATTCCTTTGACCTTAATTATAATTTTAAAATCTTTCACCTAGTCAACAAAGGCATAAAAATGAACATTTTGGAGAACTTGAAAATTCTAAAACTTTTGAAAAATACTAATTTTTCTATCTTAAATGAACATTCCTTGATTAAAAGCAGTCCCATTCTAAATATCTTATTAACTAGCCCCTAATCATTCTTTTGACCTATTTTCCCCCCTTTTTGCAATCTCTTTATCTAGTCAACTTGTTAAAAATTTGTTTTTTATATAATTAAAATTCTAGAATCTTGCCCATTCCTAATTTTCTGTTCTGTTTTACATTCCTGTATGAAAAGCAGTCATTTTTTAAGTCTGTTTATGACTACTCTTTTTTCTCTTCTATTCCCCCCTTTCCATCAATTGGTAGGCTTCCTCTTCTTCCATTCCAAAAGATGGCTGCCACCTAGCTGTAACCAGCATGTTTTGCAGTTTTCATTTTTTTTATCATGTTGTGAACAAGTGTATACAAGCCATCCACGTTGCTTGGGCAGTAAGAATTTTCAATTTGTATTTATTTGATATTATTGGTTTGTTTTTTCCACTAAATTCACTTTATTTCTTTTTTGTGTTCAACTTGTCTTAATGTTTCATTTTCTCCTTCTTGCTAGAGACCCACTTAGGATGGGAAAAGAGTTTTCCCGAAAGTTAACTCTGGATAATAATTAATAAAAATTATTAAACATTTTGTGGAGATTATTTTCTTTACCATATTCTCAAATCAACTTCGAAGTTTGTAATGATTCGAAGAAATGTTTGCGTTGTCAATAAAGCGATTATGGCGGCATTATGGAAAATTATCTGATAAACCAAATCCGGATCAATCGTAGGAATACAAGTAGTTAGTGTAAGTATGGAAAACCAATCCTCCCAAATATTTGAGGTTGGAAAACTAAAATTAACTTTCTTTCATTATTAGGAACAGCCGTAAGAATAAAAATGTATATCCTAAAGCCAGTAGCTTTGTGATCTAAGATTTAGCTAAAAAAATCGTGAAGCTATATCGTATCTTCCAAACTGCAACAGCGGTTTTTGAAAAATAGATTTCATTGTTTATACAATTGTGTAAATATTATTGATATGTAAAGTTATGTTGTAGTAGAAATATAGATGATTTATTCATTGAAAACAAAATTACTCTATAAAATGAATGCACATCAGTACACAAATTCCTCAAGCAAAAACTGCAGTAAGCCTGAAATGCAAAAATAAGTACCATTCAATACTCCTATCTACTGTTGTATGTTAAAGAAAGACTGTGAAACCTCCAACTGACTCTTGTCTTTTCATTGCCATAAAAACCTAACAGCTTTTCCTCAGCAATGCAAATGTATCGTTTCCGCAGAAATGCCTGTGGTTTCAATCTGCACGAGAAAAAGGTGCAGGTGAAGTTTCACCGACTTTCTTTTTGTTCTTCGCTAAAACCCAAGTGCAGGTAAAAAGCATGAACAGAGATTTGAAACCGATCACCTCTTTGGGCAGCAACGAGACAAAAAGTTAAGTGCTATGCTCTTCCTTCCAATGTCATTCTATCGTTTCATCGTGTTCAGGAAGGTTGCGGAAAAAGATACCATGCTTCACAATGGAAACATTAAGTTGGAGAATGAGATACGACCGAAAAAAAATTAAGAAATAAAGGCAGACCAGAGCTGAATGAAAACATAGCGGAAACTGTTCCGAGAAAGGCAAAAGTTCAACAGTAAACAAAATGAATATTTTATATGGAATTTATGGACTTAACACAAACTTTTTGTGCTAATTCCAAATTTGTTTTGACAGGTGTGATACACGATGTCCATAACTAGCTGTGTCGAAGTCTACCAATGCCCGATAAGAATTAAAAGTCCGACGTATGTGATCATTCCCTTTCCCTACGAGCGTATGTGATCTTTCTTTTCTCATTAACTGATTGTTTGATTTTTCCGAGCACGTCAACAAATATGATCATTAGTCTCGTTAGGGGAGTGAATGATTTTATGCATGAATGTGGCGGTGTTCGCCCCCCGATGAATCGTGCGATTGACCTGTAACGCCGGCTTGCGGGCTATTCCCCTCCAGGTATTACCCTCTGCAGCTGCCGACCCAGCCGGGACATGCTGTAAGCTCCCGATTGGCCTCTGAGGCCGGTTTGTTAGGCTGCTGCTTCGAGATTCGCCTGGTATAGATCGGAGAAATCCTGTCTAACTATCGATCAGGGCAG
The DNA here is from genome assembly GCA_038098605.1 of Gryllus longicercus. Lineage (NCBI taxonomy): Eukaryota > Metazoa > Arthropoda > Insecta > Orthoptera > Gryllidae > Gryllus > Gryllus longicercus. The sequence goes on from JAZDUA010000759.1 coordinate 435,235, forward strand.
CCGGCTACTAGAATTCTCCGACAAACAATGGCGGAATTCCACCTAGTTACCGCGCTAGTATCGACAATTCGCTACCGTAGGGTCTCGAACCTAGAATCTTCAGGTCAGAGCCGCTGCAGGGAAATCGATAATGCTGGCTCTGGGCAAGCCTTTCCTCAATCTTTCCCCATTATCATTCTTGGAACGGGCTTACGAGCTGTTATTCACATTGGTCCTAGTTTAATGATCTTTAAAATCTAACTTCGAGTAGGTACGCAGATGTCGGAGGATAATCCGAACTGTACTGAGGTCAGAGGCACCGGCTGAGGCATACCCACTCCTAAGACGAAAAATGTGTTTTTCATAATTTTAAAAATTTATTCAAATAATTTTCGTAATATCCGAATATTACGAATACTGATCACACTACATCAAAACTGTATTACTTTTATTAATACAATCGAACACGTTTTACTTCATGTCAACAATGGAAAAATTAGTTCACAAATATTTGGAGAGATCTGAACTGAAATTCATACCCCCTGAAATTCTTTCTTTATCCTCCCTTAATTTTACAGTCATCGGAGAACAATAAAAAATCTATTTCTGGCGAAGATCATTGAATTTGAAGCTTGCTCTTCCGTCTGCCGACTCTGACGTACTTACAATCATTTAATAACAAGGAAAAAGTTAACAGATATTTCTTGTAACAGTACGCTGCTGAAAACTAGATACTTGGAGATTGACGATTCTTTTTAGAAATAAACACGATACTTTTGTTCAGTTTCAGAACTTCCTTAGATGTGTCTTCGTTATAAAAAGTGTCAATGAAACTTATTATTGCTACTATGTAATAAATTAAAATATTATAATATTCATAATGAACGTGAATATTTTATCACAAACGCGGAAGTATAACAAGAAAATTTTGTACTTTTTCGACCTTCAGAATCAAATTACTTCACATCGTTGATGTCATGAACAAAAAGATATAATACCTTTAATTACGCTTTCGCAACATAGTTTTAATATTAATATTAATATAGGAAAAATGAATGACGTTAATTAACACGCATGTATCATAATAAGGCATCATAATAATGTGATACGTATTCAATCTATATTGTCAAGAAATGAATATATTATTACATGTGCCAAAAATCTTGAAGAAAATGGTTGGGTTTCTTCGTATGACAAGTAAAGAACAAATGAAGACTCACTTTTGCTACTCAATTTTAAAAAAATAGGCGCTATTTTGTGTTGCTATTTTTATTATTACGCCTGAAAAATTGCATTAGTATATTCTTTCAAATAACTGATTGAGGAGTCTACCTAGAAAACTGAACAGTTCCTAAGCCGTCATTGCTCGTAATCCAGAACCACCTACACGGCAATGGCCAGCGACGACCCCGTCGCTCGAGCGGCGTGACGGTGCATGGCGGAGCGCCCAAATAGCCATGAAAGGCGTGACGTCATTTGGGACGAGACCGCGGGGGCGCACGCAACGTGTTTCGCGCCGAACAATGAACCTACCTCCGCCCCCACCCCCACCCGCGCCACGCGCCGCGCCGCGGCCCGGCCGCCGCCCCTCGGCTATGCGCCTTCCCTAGACAGGACAGGTGCACACATCCCCCCGCCGGCCAGACACCACGCCGCTCCGCCCCTCTTTCGCTGCCACACTCCGAGCTCCACTTCTTTACGCGTCCCGGTCCGCGGTCGGAACCGACTCCTCTCGACCCGAGGCGTCTCGACCCAACTCTTCTCGACCCAACTCGACTCGTCTCGTCTCGAGCAGACCCGTCCCGACCCGGCCCGGCCCGGCCCGGCCCGGCCCGGCCCGGCCCGGCCCGGCCCGGCCCGGCCCGGCCCGGCCCGGCCCGGCACGGCACGGCACGGCCCGGCACGGCCCGGCACGGCCCGGCCCGGCTCGGCTCGGCTCGGCTCGGCTCGGCACGGCACGGCACGGCTCGGCACGGCTCCACACGGCTCGGCACGGCTCGGCACGGATCGGTTTGGCTCATTTCGACCCAACTCGCCCAGGTACGGGGTGGACTCGAAACTAGGATATCGCGATCTGAGGCACTGCAGGGGCATCAACAACTATTACCCTGAGCTATCTCAGTTGATACACAGTAGATTGAGATGATTAAGAGCATTATTGCAGGGTGATTGACAGCAGCGGAGGCGATGACCGTAGCAGCAGATTCGCCGAGTCATTTGATTGATTATTGTTACTGAGCCCGTCAACAGCTAAGGTCATTAGTCCCGAAATTATAGTGCGTATTTTTTATTGCGAGAGGGGGCTGTGATCTTTCTCCAGCTGGATGGTGAGAGACGGTGGCACCTACACCTAAGTTTGCGGGATCTCCCAGGTCTTTCCCACTAGTGGGGCACCGCCCCAGCCAGGATAAGCTCTAAGCTCCCTGGTCTCCCGACAAGTGTGGTATTGTAGTGTATGTATGTATGTATGTATGTATGTATGTATGTATGTATGTATGTATGTATGTATGTGTGTGTGTGTGTCTAGGTACGGGGTGGGAATAGAAAAGGGAAAGAGAGGAAAGATCGCGCATGATCCGTGGCTCGATTGTTAGGCATTGCTCCGGCATTCGCATAGCTTGAATCGGAGGAATCACGGAAAACTACCGATCAGTCCGGCCGGCCTCTAGAAGTCTCTTGCTGACAGCGGCTGAATCCGATCTAGCTATCTGTCTAGTATCGAAAACCCTGCCACCGTCGAGTACTCGAGCCGCAGGAGCGCCCGGCCAGAGGCGCCGCCGAGCGGCGCGGGGGGGGGGGGGGCGGGGCGGAGCGGGGCGGGGCGAAGCGGCCGGGCAAGAGGCTGCGTCTCCGGCGGAGAGCAAACGCGGAACCGCGTGCCCCAAGCGCAGCGCTCGCCCGCGGCCAACGGGCGAAATCGAGATTCGGAGCCGCCACCCGACGGACGGGTTGCTCGCCCGCCCGCAATTAAGCTGTCGAGAGGGTAAGTGGAATAAATCAATTTTTTCCCCGTTAGAGTACACGTAAAAGGTAACGGATGCGGGTGACTCCTGTGCTGGGAAACGGAACACGCGTACGTAGCTTTACACGACTATTAGCTCTGTTGCTGCTACTGGCTGGTGGAGTTGTTGAGTTGCGAGAAAAACAACAACTACTTCGGTTTGTGGTTCGAGAGAGGCGGCTACTCGTTTCGTGCCTCGCTGTAGTTCCATTGGGCGTTTAGAGATGAAATGGAGCAAACACTTGTTATGGATGTGAAAAGAACTGATATGTAGACAGAGACAATAGTAATGGTAAAATTCGAACAATAAAATTTTGAAAAAAACAACATTGAGTTTCTGTTAGATATTTAAATGCAGGAGGCACACGCTTAATAATTCATGGGTTGTGAAGTAAGCATTGCCAGGTTTCGTAGTTCTGTTAATAATTAATATAATACGTAATATAACGGCCTTGAAATTCGTTCTTTTCAAGTTGTGTCAGTTGCGGCTAGCGAACGATGAAATATATTCACACTCTCAACCTATCAAACCAGCACTTCCATTACTTTCGAGAATATTAAAAATAAAATAAGAATGTATTCAAATATTGGAAGTTCTTGAAAGAAAAAGGTTCCTGCAAACAGCATTGTGGATATGTTAAGGGTAGCTACAGCAACCAGAAATCCAAAGTACTACTCAAATTTCCTCAGGTAAAATGACTTGTAATTGTCAAAAGCTCAGGGACTTAACATCATCACTTAGCCACACCAAAAAGTATTAGAAAATTCAGCCATTGGTAAAAAAAGGTTAACAAAAATTTTAATTGAATAATGTGATCAAAAATTTAACTGCACATTGTAGTGCTATGCAGCCACAAAATAAGGTCGATTCAAAGACGACCTCCATTTGTAAACCCGGACAACGTCTTAAAGAATATGTAAAAATGCATACGCCAGAAAAGACTTTTCCTGAATATGTACTAAAATAGCCTCACACCGTTCTTCCTGGAAGATGTCGTATCAGTCTTTTCGGATTATCACAAAGATGGTTGACACGTCCTTTCGAAATTCTCAGCTTGACCTTGAGCCGCCAGTCATCGGCTCTTCCTGTAAATCACGTATACACTTGCAAAAATGTAGGCCGCATGACGCACAGATTATTAAATTTAGCGATAGCGAACTGAATTCCTGTAGTGTGGACGTTTTCCCCAGAAGGGAACACTAAATTTACGCCGCACAGTGCGAACCACGGCTCAGTCAGTTTTTCTGCGCACATCAAAGGATATTTCGGCGAGCAGTCACATTACATCAGTTCATAAGTTGTAGTGTGGACGGGTCGCGTTCGTGTATACACTTCACTACTGGTGACATAACCTAACAAATGTCCACTATCGCCAAGAAATGCTAAGTATTCATTCATGCACCACGTCATAAAGCCAAACCTCTTGCAGTTGAAGGAAAAATTAGAAAAAATATCTCAAGACGAATACACATAGACAACTAAGCGACACGACGCACGGCAGAAAGGTTTACTTCTGCTACACGGTGAAAAGCTTTGCAACGAACCGTGCGCAGTGCCAAAGATTTACGAGCGTGGACGAGACTCCAAAGCACTCGCGTTGTGTCCTTAGGCGTAGCTAGAATAGTCCAGCAGTATCCTAACACTCGCCCTTCTCAATACTAGAAATTGGTTAAATTTTTAAATTACATATTACAAATTAACCGTTTACGATTAAAACATTTATCCCATTTTCGAAGTATTTCAATGTGATAAAATTATATCTATGACAATTTATTACAAATATGCCCTGCAGGTAAAATTGTCTATGAAATAATTTAAGCATAATGAAGAATATCGTTATTTTCAACAATTTATTCTAATGAAACTGTTCTGGGTACAATTTGTCGGCAGGTACCTTGAAGCTGAAATTATCAATTTAGAAGTGCAAAAAATGTACTTTAATGAAATCACCTCTATTACTCGTCTCCTCTTAAGGCTATATGTAAGAGCGCGTTTGCTGCAGACTAGCCGTATATATTTTTCAAGATTATTCAGAAATGATTTTTCCTTTAAACTTGTTTAGCGATTTAAAATATTTTGGGGTTAATGAAGGCTGTTGCAAAACAGACCAATTCGTTTAAAATTTTGAGTAATTTCTTTGACATTTGTAACTATTCACCATAACTATTACCACTCAACCTCGTGTAGTTTACATGTTTTCATTTTAAAAAAGTGTTCGCTTGAAAACTGCACTATTCTATCCACCGTTTCATGTATCATTCGTTTCCAACAAGCTTTATAACACGTGCAAAATTAACCCGTGAAATATTTAACGAACTTCAAGTTTTAAAATTGCTCCCAGTAGAAAACAAATCTGAACAGAATGTTTCCTGCAAGAACACTGGTGTCCTAAATGATAGACTTAGAAGAGACTTCTCAAAAAAGTAAAATCTTCATGATTTATATTATGCCTTAATTCATTAAAGAAAATAGACGTCATTGAAAATATATTGTCAAGAAATGCAAAAATTTGATCCCACGATACCCTAACACTGCAAAAATGGTCTTAGAATTTTGCAGGGGTATGTAATTCCCGAATAGTTACACGAGACGAAAGCCATGGAGATAACCTTAGAAAGTAATACATTTCGTTCATTGTTACGGAAAATCGGGAACAAAATTATTTAAAAACAAGAAAGGAAGCAGTTTTGAAAGTTTATTTCAACATTTTCTTCAATAATTTACAAAAGTTTCTGGAGAAGAAAAAAATCCAAAGCGTCCCTCTCGTAAACTATTTTCAGTAGATTCCAGCTGCAACATTTCTTCTCAAGTGTGAACTCTGCCAAGAAAATGACCTGTAAACATCAGGATTATCAGAACAATAAGCCTATGTAATAAAGGTTTAATGGAAGGGGAAAATTCAGACAAAAGTAACAGATTAATTTCAATTTTTCAACCGATGGCTAAATATTGAGAACCATTTCTGAAAAGTCAATTTTAATTTCAACTTGTGTAATTTCTATCAGTAATGACGTTTATTTACATAATTTTTGAATAAATCTTTGAGACTGACCACTTTCAGTTCTGCAGCAGAACTGATATTAGCTCTTGCGTGTCGCGCAGTACCGCAGACGATCTAGAACATAATATAAAGAAAATCTGCAAGTGAAGAAAAATATTAATCCACCCACGATTTCTTCCCTTAGTCCTGATGTCCCTTGATCAATCATCTCTTAAAAAGAAAGAAAGCGAAAGAAATGAATTCATTCAATCAAGCTCAAGCTCTATCGGAAAGAGGTAAACTTTTTCAATAATTAGCAGTTTCCAAAATATCATCCAGAAAGTACTTTCCAATTTATGAAAGTAGCTACGACGTTTCCTGGAATCAAGAACAGATCACAATGCGTAACATTTTCCATCCCAACCCTCCTTTTCTGGTCATGTAAAAATAAGTTTTCCACCCATCCCCCCTCGAAATCTTCCTGAACGATTTCGTCAAACGAAATGTGTAAGGTAGTTTTAAAAGCGAGTAGGCTCTAAATCGTGATAATGTAGTTTCATTAATCAACTACGAATGTCACTTGTAATCTTTCATGAAATCAAGAGCCGGCCACGATCTGTAATCAGTCCATCCCTCCCTTTCTCTATTTACCTGGAAGTAATTTAAATCAACCTTTCTTTACACTGTAATCTTCATGTTTTCCCATACTCTTCTCGTGGGTGCGGTGTAAAGAGGCTCCAACCGGTTGGAAAGGTTCCTTCCAGTCCCGTGAATGCAGCTTTAGCATCCATTTAGCTCGTATTAGCCTCCATTCCATATAGAGTCTGCAGTAATGGCAATCCTGAAAACAAAGCTTTTCAGAATATGTATCGCATGTTGCAAGAAATTTAATTTCGCCGCATTGTACAATACTCACTTTACTTTACGAAGGCTCTTTAAGACTTCTGGCTACATGAATTCGTTGTCGGGAAATAAAGGAACAGTTTATGACCTTCCCTGCCCCCGTGTCATGTCTACCTACTACTAATCACTTCCCTGAGCGACATTCCCTCGCTGCGAGAACATCGCCTCGAAATATCTCCAAGGATTCCCTCGGTGGAAGGCTGTTCTAGAACGCTTTGCTCCGAGGTCACGTGCATTCGGGAAGTGTTCAAATGTGCAACGTACCTCTGAGGAAAACCTTCCAGAACACCTTCATTACCCATGAAGGGCATTTTCAACGAAGAGCCCTGAGCTAGCCGGACTGCAAGGGCATTTCCTACGCAATGGTCCCTAACTTGCCCTCGCAGCCCAGCGGAGAATAACCAAAGCGTTCGCGCCTACTACAAGCTCAGTTAATGTGATGTGTACCTATGAGCTTGCAATACAATCACGAACTATGCGACGAAGAAAACATTCCTCTGAAAATGAAGTTGCATTAGACTACTATGACACGAGGAGCCCCGTTATATCTATCTGAGCAGGGCGATGGCTGTACATCCCGCCCCAAAACCTCTTCAGTCTGCAAGAGAAGAGCCGATACGCCAGTTTTATTCGCATTCATTCATTTTCATTCATACATCCTATTGAACATTTAATGAAATCGAACTAATGAACAATGCTAAATTGTTTAAAACAAAGTGAAATAACTAAAAAGTTTTCATATTTAGTAAGAAAAAGTCTTTCAACAGTACAAGTTATAATTTTCAGTTATTTTTAACTAAGTGAATCATTACATTTAATCCCTCTGCATTGAACCTGCATATCAGCCCTTGCCTTGACATTTACGCGCTCTCTATGTGCAGCCAAAAGGGAGGGAAGGTGGCGCTCAGCGTACCCGGGCTCGACGCCTCGGCTGCGAGAGGCCACAGAGTTGGCGTCGCCCTGCTCAGTGCTCCCTCTGCCACAGACCTTTGCTGCCTCCGCCACCGCAGCCCCCGGGCGGCGAACGGGCGTCCGCACTGCAAAGCTCCCTCGGCGACACAAGGCAGACTGCGCACTGTGCCATTTCCCTCCCTTCCCCTCCGAGGCGGTCCCCCCTACGTGTCACGCCATTGGCTACCGGCCACAAGTTCGGGAGAAAACAAGTGTATATTCAAATAATGTTTGTATGGTGTTACAAAATACTGGTATTACTACGAGTTTGTTTTATACTTCTCTAGATTTACTTATATCCTCTTCTAGATTGACTATCGTCTGTCCAGTTTTATTGTTTATGCAAGTCTATTCGATGTAAGACGGGGGGCACGATATGACGCCCCTTCCCGAGTGGTCGGAGCGGAAAGAGGGGTGGTGCAGGAATTAACTGATCGGTTGTTGGGGAAGGTCGAAGGGGTTCATGACGTAACTCTAAATAGATAAATATATTATTTATTATTGATATAGAAATATATAGAAAAATATATATCCGAAGAAGGATAAAATTGTGTAGGTTTCGAAACGTAGATGTTTTAAGAAAAGAAGAAGTTTTTTGAATAATGAATTGTCTGTTGATAATTGGCTCTTATAATTCGTCGCTGACATAAATTGTAATAGTGAGGGGTGCATGTATTTTGCTTTCAAAATGACGCTATAAAGTGAATATTTATTCTTTAAAATGATGTGAAAATCACAAAATTCTCGTGTATGGAGTCGTCATGAAAAGATAGAGTTATCGTTGAGCGTCAACTGGAAATATTGAAGTACATAAATTATGCTTTAAATCACTTTCTTGTATATAAAACTTGTCTTGAAATAGTTTACATCAATGTTTTATTGGATATTATTGGGCTCAACTTTACTCTTTATAAAGATTCCCTAGGTAATTAACCGTGAAAACTATAGCAGAAGTAAATAAGAAATAAAATATTTTTTCTATCTCAAACTCATTCTTTCACTCCGTTTCATAGATTATTAATAATAAAGAGTTTTTTTAATTAACAGAAAAATATATTTATATAAAAAGTAATACATCACCTCTACGTTCCTACACGGAAATGCTTATATACAATAAATTTGAACAATGACAAACTTTATATTCGTTTTTATTTTATGAATAATTACTACTATAAATTGTATCGTCAAAATAAGTAACAAAATACTTATTTATATTATTTGCTTTATGAGCCAACGAAGGAAATTTGCATTTCCACTTATTACACATTCGCTTTCCCCGCAATAACATGCTTCTGATGTATTTACTTGTGAATCAGAAACAGAACATATTGGCATGGTAGAAAATCTTAGTTAACAATAAAGAAATTAAAATAATGATTGATAGAAAATTAAGAACTATAATTAAAAATAAACAAAATAATTTTACCGGATCAATAATAAAAATTCGCATTACTGGTAAAATAAAAAATAACATTTTCTGGCAAGAAGAAATACTCAAGTTATTTGTGATAAATTTTATCTAATTAGTTTTATTCCGTAAAAAACGTCTCAGCAGCTTTTCCCAAAACAAATGTGATGTACAAACGAATTCAAAACAAGCAATCATATCGTAGCATCACTAAAGTATATTTCATTGTGGAACGAAATTGATCGCCAAAATGTTTCTAGGAACGACATCCAAGAACCAAACAAGGGACGATTCTCCCTAACATTAGAATTTCAGTAATGCTCCCGGAAAGCGGTTTGTACAAGAATAACCAGAAAATGTCTCTCACTCTTTCTTATCCTCTTTCTCTTCTCCATCTACCCATCTATCCATCTATCACTTCCTCTCTAGATTTCTCTCTCGCACAACTGTTTGATTAAAAATAAAGACCAGTAAATGACGTGGAATTAATAAGAGTTTTATTGACTCGAGAAGTTTGTACTCCCCGCAGTCGACTTTTGATCTAAGGCTCCCCTTCAAGCATAAAGATCTGTTAAAGTCCCTTCTTACTATTGTATTAATAGAAAGTGCTTGAAACAGCCAAACAAGAAACACACAAAATGGTTTTCCAAAATGTAGTACGAACAATCAATCTCATGTACACTCGCATATCACTACAATGAATTAAATATTTTGACAAAAATAATATTCACGAATACTGCAATAACATAGTATAGTATATAGGGATCCACAATACAGGGAGTTCTTTACATACCGAGGATATCAAAAAAGCTGCTGTTCCATATCGCAAAACGTGAATAGAACATATTTACGGGTGACCTCTTGGTTTCCTTGGAGTGTTGCTGACGTATGACGTCAGCTGTCTCGCAAGAAGTGAGACTTGGGGATGAGAACTGAGTCAGTAGCGCGCTATGAGACTAGGAGGAATTGCACAACCAAGTATTTGCATTTTTCAATCTAAAATGAAACCGTTTTATTTTTTCCCCTGGGTATCTGAAGAAACTATGAACATCGCTCATGCGGCCTGACACAGAATAGTTTCCTTTCAATTTCTGCGCGCACTGATTTTTATATTTATATTATAATTAATTTAATTTATAATACTAATTAGCGCTCTGACATGTTTTAAACACTTGCTATCTTCTGTGGCAGTGCTATGTTTTGTTTTGTCTGTTAATCGAACGATAATATTGTGTTGAATTGCACATGGAGTTGATTCCAGAAAAAAATATTTTGGCACACTTTGCCCCTTGAGTGACTTACATGCATTGTTACAGGTGAAGTAACATTATTTTGGAATGATCCAAATGAAATATTTTAATTTATAATGGACAAATTTTAATGTCTTGAAGAATTGCATGAGCTAAATAATAACTTTGTTAAATTGATTTAATGAATATTTTGTGTCTTTGAAGTAATTTTATAAGGATGTCGCTTCTTAAATTCAAATATTTCTAATTAAAAATTGTAATTCAACTTTTTCAACCATAGATACACACTGCATTTTCAGTCCTTAACTCTCCAAAAATATCCCCATTAACAAACCAACCCTTCTCAACGTTAAGTTATAATTTAAATCATGGAAAATGTTAATTAAAATTTAAACTTTATTTGTTGCACAGTATTAAGAATTTGTAATAATTGAAAAGCGTAAATTATAGTTGCAGAAGAAATATTAAACATGTCAAAATAACGTAACCTCCTAATTAAGTGAAGAGATGTGCTTTTAAAATAGTATACTTATACTAGCAAAATAGTTTAAATCTATAGTTGATAAGGAACATAATGCCATTGTCATTGGTTACAGCTTTCTGGATAAAACCGCTCTCCTGTAAAATAACGATTCTGAAGATCAGTTATTTTACTTGTGCACCGACGAAATATACGTAACCGTATTTCGATTTTAAGAAAATATTTAAGATAATTGTGTATTATACGATTTCAATACGATTGAAATAGATGGGGATGAACTATCACCAATAGTTCCTTGACTGACACCAACTCTAGATATATAATTCTGACTTTGGGTAGGGAGATTTTCTTGACAAACATCTAAAGCAATTAGATAAATGGAACAAGTGTGGAATGCGTTGTATAAAGAATAATAAACGTTGAACGTGTTGAAGATAGGTGAGTTAGATTCTCTTTAAATCCCCAATTTGTCTCGCTTTGCTTGTCATTTCCAAATTGATGGCGAAGCTCCAACAATCAACCTCTGCAATGAACAAAAAGTCCTTGAACGCAAAACTCCTAACGTATTTTAGAGAAAATGGTATCGACCTATGCGGTATCGACCTATCTTTACATTACTCTTCCATTTTCCAAAATGCTTTAAAACTACAATTTACAAGCGGGGGGGGGGGACAAACCCACCGATGATTGAGTGGTTTTTAAATGTTTCACTTTATTACCAGAATATGAAGCAATTTACGAGTTCGTATTACACGTATTTTTTATAAAATTTGAGTTATTACAGATCCTTCGGGAGTGAGTAAAAAACATTCGGCACTCGAAAGCTGAATATTCACAATACATTTTGGAAATATTTGTAGTATTTGAAGCCTTAGTTTCATAAGACTTTGCTGTGTCATGAAGATACATATAGAACCCTTTATTTCATGTAAATCATGTAGTATATTTTGTCATTAAATTCGAATATTGATAGAATGTATTTGTTTTCATATATGCAAGGTCAAACATTGGATATTTTTGTTTTAAATTAAAGTGCATGAACATTATTAGTTATATAACTTCATTATTTCTTTCAAATTCATTAAAAAAATAAAACCAAAATTTCAGCGGTGGGATGTGGATCCCCTCCTCTGGGAATCGTGCATAAATCGTGCATCTTTGGTATTGCTAGGGTTGCCTGCATCCAGCCTATCATTGGGAAGGGAGGGCAAATAGCCTCATACATTTTTGTTAAAAATAAACATGTCATTATAGTGTACTTTATTTATGTAGTGTACATATGATACTCTACAATATTTTAAAAAAATAATAATTATGTAATTTTAATATAAGTATTTAACTCAATTTTGCCAAATAAAAGAAGATAACAAATGAAACCTCTAGGCCTTGTGGGGAGTAATTGTCCCCCCTCATCCCCCTTCTATATCTGTCATTTATTGACCACTTGTCGAAAGTACTCGCCTCCGGGCCTGATTGAGGCGTCGGGCGAATGCGTGTGCTAGCGATCGCCGAGTGTGTGGCTGGCAACGCCGCAGGTGCGGGCCTTTGCTTGGCCAGGAACAGCTCCGGCCCCCGCGGCGATCTCAACGAGACACAAACGCGTGCCTACAACGTTCCAAATGCCTCCGTTCAAAAAAAATACAACATATTTACCACAAAATATTCTAATTTGTTTGAATACTGCTAATATAATAGTTATTCGTGATACGAGTGGTAAAAGTGATATTTTATTTTGCAGGTAGGAAAGGTTGGAACATAAGGCCTATAGACCGAATGGCGCACTCCTAGGAGTAAAATAAAATCACATTTACTACGGGTGAATTCCGTCACACAATATTTTTAGACATTATTGGCATTCATTTATTTTTAATTCAAGTATAAAAATATAATTGTATACAATATTATTTGGTGTATATACTGTATTACATTAAAGTCAGTAGTAGCTGATACGGTTAGACGAATGTATTTTATTTTCTTTGTTGAAATCACACTATTTAATCTTAGCGTTTTAGCGTCGTCTTATTTTTTACACTAGTAATAAAAACTGAACTTTTAGCACACCTTGTATGGCCTAAACGTAACCGCTTTTAGTAGTGGATGTTTAAAAAATACTTTCTATTTGCTGCGATATCAATATTACATTAGAGAAAAATTGAACTTCTTTATATAATACGAATGGAAGGAATTTTCAAAGAATCGGATCGGGTCAGAGGAGGGCAGCGTGTCTCAAAAGGAACATATTAATTATTGTTTGATTTACGACATTTAATACTATTTCCGAACGTGTGTTTTGATGCTTTTAAATTGACTATCAGAGTTTCATTTTATATAAGTTACTCTTTGCCACATTGTGTTACGTAGTAGCATATAGCATGATTAATTCTATTGCAACCTAAACTACCCCTAACGAAGTCGTCATACATAAGAAGCTAATTACATATTATTAATAGAATTTGAATATTTCATTAGACAAAGATGGTATAAATCACACATTAATTTAGTTTTATTTCATTTCACTTACTTTCATATCAAAAGAAACGTTTCACTTTTAGATATCTTAATTGAAGAAACCAATTAATTATACCTACTTTTTTTTTAGTTTTTAGTTATTTGAACTTTTTTAGAATAAACATATAATAATAAATATTTTTTTAAATCTTTTTTGAGCTGATACTTGCATTTAGACAGTGTTCAATCCTGAGAATGTTCTATAATTAATATGGGCTAATAAATACATCTTAAACAATTTTTTGTAACTTGAAACAGTCTTCAGATAAGATAATTGTTTAGAATTGGTATTTCTAATAAGTAAATGTTTTAAATCATTGTTTCAGGGACTACTATTGTATTTGGAGAGTATTCAGACTGGCGTGCGCGGCGCCGCAGCGCCCTCTGCCGGTGGCAGGGTGAACGAGGTAGGAGGGAGGCGGATCGCCGGTGTAGGTCAGTACTGCCGGCCGCGAGGCACGCGCCGACTCCCAGCTGCTGTCGCCGCCGCCGCCGCCGCCGCCGCCGCTGCCGCCATCACCGTCGCCACCGCTTCCGCTGGCGCCTTCTTCTTCTCCATCTCTCCACTTGCCGCCGCCGCCGCAAGTGGGCCAGTCTTCTCCCCTGCTGAATCCACCACTGGCATGGGATCGGTCATCGCCGGTGCCGTGGGTCGTCTCAGGCACCACTGCCGTCACCCCGCCCACTCCTGGAAGAACCTCTACCGGAATATCATCGCAACCAGCGCACCCTTGTCACCTTCCATTTTCATCTTCAATGACAGCCCTTCACTATCTAGTCGTCTTGATACCCACGCTTCCAGTGTCAAGGATTTCAGTACCACAAACCACTACGCACAACCACCACCAGTAATACCACCAATACGACCACCACCACTTTCACAACCACCCCTACTTTTTCATCACCCACACTTCGACAACTCCACCACAACCATCAGCGCCATTATTATTCCCTTCCCTATATAAGCTCTACCATCCTCTGTTCTCCAGCGAGCTTCACATTCCTTCACAGCACCCATCGCCTCTTTATGTTGCCACCATTGCAGCCATTACTGCCGCCACCATCAGATAAATCAACACTATCCATTTCCTTCTCCTCCGCTCATCACACACACACACACACACACACACACAAACACACATACACACACACAGCAACAACAGCGCCTCAACTGAATACCACAAGCCCTGCCATTACTGCTATCTTCACTGCATCCGTACCTCCTTTCCTACTCGTTCGTCTTGGCCCTTCACTGACCGCAGAGCCCGAACCCCTAATAAGAAACAGAGAGACCTCGGCGAAGTTCCCGGAAGATTTATTAGACCGGCTTTCTTAACTCCACCTGTCGTCTCGTAACTGAAAATACACATCCGCCAAACAAATGGCGTTTCAGTCAGTTCCGAAATGCGGCAATCACAAAACGTAGATTGGTAGGCGATGAGTATGAAGAAAATTTTAATTCCGAGATTTTACTCCGTGAAGCCAACGAGAAAGGAATTATCTTTTTATTTTTACTAAATATATTTTCGAAAGTAAAGAACACATCAATGAAATAATCATTGTAAAATTATTAAATACGTTCTCATTAAGAAAAAAACATGTCTTGGCACATGGTTATTAAAGATGGTAATAAAGTGACATAAATTGCACTTTTGTTGTGAAACGTCATTATAATCAGTCCAGATGTCGAATCATTTTGTAAAACCACATGTAACGAAAACAGTAATATTGCGTGCATTCTTGCAACCATATACCTGCGCGTCTCATTTTTGTTTGTGTGTTAGATGAAAGAAAATACATTAGTAGAAGGCGTATGATTCGCTAAGGTACTAGATGGTGTCGCTGAAGCTCCACACACAACGTAACAGGAGCTGGCAACTAACTCCTTTCTATCTCGCGTCAACACCAGGCGAATGCCGAAGCAGTGTCCTAACAAACGGGCCACGAATCGCGCACGATCTTTCCTACATCTTCCTTGTCCTAACCTCTCCTCTAACACATTCTTGCACTTTCATGCACTACATTACGGCATGTGAGGAGACCAACTAGGACCTTAAAAATTGTCTCGGCTGGGACGGTTCCCTGACAACTGAGAGAGAATTACCCCGCAAGTGAATATAATAATAATAATAATAATAATAATATAATTATTATACATAATTTATTCTCGATCTTAAATTGGTACATGAAATACCGTGCTTTGGCCTAACGCAACAAACACAGACCTAAAGTGATTAATTACTAATAAAACATTACAGGTACTAATATTACATTTGCAAGCAGCTTAGGAAAAACAATTAAATAAGAAACTATATAAAAATTCAACTAGAGAAGATACACATTATTAACGATTTAATTTTAAATTGTACTTTTGGCTTTGTTCATTCAAGTTCTTGTCCTTCCCCCATGCATTTTATCACATTTCATTTTTTCTCACCCTCACGTTCTTCTGCACCCTCATGTTCCTGCTGCACCCAGTACTTCCAATTGAGATTTGGCAGATTGTGGTATTATTCCCGTGGCTGAGGTTTTTTTTTCAGAGTTTTTAATTTCGTCAAGTAGGTCTTCTATTTTGTTATTTTTGCTCTCTATTTAGTGTCAATATTGTTAGTGAGTGGGATTGCAACACAAATTATGTGAACTTTTTCTTTCGTTTTGCCCAGCAGCAGAATATCAAGATTTTTTGGTGGTACAGAGACATCAGATCGAATTTCACGGTCACAATATAGTTTTATGAGGTTGTATTCAATGACATTCATATTTGTCGTATGGGACTGTAATTGTGTTGTGTCATTTCCTGCTAAGTGTCAGACGAAGCATGGGAAGAAATAATTATATAACTGCCTCCAGTCCACAGTTTTGGGTAAGCAAGGCGTCCTTCGGGGCGTCTTGCTCTGCTGCGGGAGCGGACCATTTTTTGCATCAGTTAATTAATCATCAATTTTTGCATCATCTAATTAAAATTCTCAAATTAAACTTGTTTAAGGGTTGAGGAGGCCACATTACGTTAGTAAAGAAATATTGTAACGAGTTGAAATTAGAGGTGATATTTCGCCCATGTTTGGCCTCAAAATGATATGTGTTTGCACGGTCTACTGGGATAAAACACAAGTTAGCAATGTTTCCGACGTCACGGAGACGGTCGACTTAAGAAAATGAACGGAATTATCAATCAGATAGAAAATGAAGGCGTAAATGGTAAGGATGAGTGCGTAAATGATTATTAGAGCATTTCAGTCAGAGAGTCGACCTCAGTAAGAATTTGACAGTAAGAAATCCAATACAATATTGGCGGACTACGTGATTGACAAAAATATTACGGAAAAGTAAATGGAAAGTCGATAATGAAGTGAACATCTAAAAAAAGAATGGGACTTAAATAAGGGACTTTTGGTTATTTTAAAGGTGAAGAAGGTAAACCTAGGTACTGTCCTTGAAATTTATAGAATTTATTCAATATTTTATTGTTTTTTCAGTTTGCAAAGAATATTGTGTCAAGTTTTTTTTGTTATTATTACGAGTTATTGTTCTCTTTTATTTTGAAATTGAAAGCGTTTTGATTTAATATATCAGTAAGTTGCTATAAATCTGTGGCATGTGCTACAGAATCATCATCTCCGATAAATATTAAATGGATATTTGTATTTCCTCCATAAAGTAAATTTATTTATAGGAAAGTAAAAACCATCTTAGTATTTGGCAGACAATGTTTGAAATTTCAGTAATTTTGTGGTGTGAAAGTACCTATAACTGATTAATTTTAAGTAACATAACAAATTTGTAGGTGGACTTTTCCCCAGAATTCGAAGTTTTTCCTTATTGAACGAAAAGCAAACTACTGACTCTGAAACATTCAATTTTTTCATATTTTGTAGTTTCTAGTACTATACGAAATGCGATAATTTTTAAAAATGGACAAAGAAAAAATACATTTTGTTTTGTTTTATGATTTATCGATGCCTGTTAAGATTTTCATAGACAAAAATCGATTTTGGGATAGCTTATAAGAAACATTCAAGTAAATAAATGAAATGTGTTCTTGCAAACATTTATTTTGAAGTATTTTCATTATTTGTGAGCAATTTTGTTTCAAGAATAAACATGAAAATAAAAAATAATATAGGGCAATGGAATTATGAGGGATATGGAATATTTCGACTCCGTGAAAAATGTTGCATCAAATCTAGATGTTTAGAAAGATAGTTATAGATGTGTTGAAAGATCATATTAATTATGTATGTTAACACAAAGAATTAGTATTTTAAGAACTACAGTAGCATGCCAGTGCTTGCGCACAGAAAGAAACCTCTGAAAAAGCTAAGGGCAGGGAGCAGTTTTTTTGCAACCTTAGCACTCCCGCTTCTACATTGTAACAGAAGATTAGCGCGTCTTAACTTGGAAGACGACGTAGCCTTAATGAGCTTTATCTCAGGGACTCGCGTGTTTGGTTTCCTTACATTCTACCTTTTAACTGGTTTCTTCCTTGCCGGGCGATCAAAGGTTCAAAGAGAACTTAACCTTTTTCTTCTGATGAATAATTACAGCATTTTAATGGTAAACACTCGGGTCAAGGAAAGATTAAAGAAGAAGTGGAATCGATATTTTCAACATCGTTAGTACAAATCGAAGTCGTTCTGGATATGGTGTGCAAGGAGCGTGCGGAACAGTCTCGCAACCTACAATTTAGATTTCCGTCTACAATTCCATAGCTCGCATCAATTAATATTTCTGATGTCCGGCGTGTTGTCCTCGGGTCATTTAGGGACAGTTGATTCGTTGGATAGCTCGCAAGAACCGATGCGTATGTGCTAATGCCCTCTTATCGTCCTTCTTATTACCGTGTGCTCGATTCCGCAATTATGAACAGACTGATTAATGAGAAGCGAAGTGACATCCAAGACGGCGCTCTGAAAGATGGATCACCTAGGCAAAGTAGGCCCTTCAAGAAGATCTGCAATTCATTGTTTTCCCACGTGTTATCTCCATTCCCTGACAACACTGTTGAAATGTTTTTAGATATTGACGTCTTGTTCACTGGACACGGAAAGTCTAACACCTGGTGGTAAATGAATAGACTTAACTCTAAACTAAATTTCGAATGCAAGGTACTATATAATTATACGTTGGACGAATTCTCCTCAATCATTCTGGGAAGGCAAAATCTAGTACTTAGAAATGTCATTAACGTATAGTTTACTGAATCAGGAACAGTCAGATCAACCGCATTATTACTCTAAAAACCCTCCCCGTTAGCGTTAAAATGAGCATTGCAACATGTTCAAAAATCTTTTCTGGAATAAACTAATAAGAATGAAAAAACGCATGATGTGTCGTGAATGACCTCTTGCTCAATGAATAATCTAACTCCAATATACTTCGTCAATTTGAAAGCAGATATTGTTAATTGTTCGTTTTTATTAGTTAATTTGTAATCTAGCACAAAGGGCATTGTTTTTTTAATGAAAACAAACCGTAAAAACCGACCTTGTGTAAGGTAGAAATGTTAAATTATAAAATTAATTTTCAGTATATTCAAATATTGTTTTGTATTACTGGCTTGTTAACGCGTCATTCACTAGAATTCTTTATCCAACAACCAATCACTTTGCTCAATGTTTCAATTTTCATTATTACTCTGCAGTTCCACCCGTAATGTTATATAGCTCATATTTCATTATTTCTAATATTTCATATTTTGGCACTACTGGTTTGTATTTTTATTATATACTCTTAATTTTCATTCAAGCAGTATGAAATGTTTTATTTTGAATTTTCAGCAAAAGTTTGGTCGAATTTATTTTGCTTGAATATTTTCAACTCATATAAACCTATTTTAGTCTAAAATTTACTTGAGAAAAAGTCAGTAGTGTGACGATAACAAATCTAATTATACCATATTTCCGACTCGACCACTTTCCTTATGAAATAATATGGTATCTCTTTTATCGTAAGCATTTTTTGGATCCTCGCCTCAAGGAAGGTCTTGAGCTTCTCGTACCTGTAAGCAGCTGTGAAGAAATAGGTTGATGATATCGTCGCTTAAACGATTCGTGTATCGCTCGTTTGCCCTCGCATCATTCACACTTGATTGGTGATCCTTTGCATGTGAAATGCCACAAACCTCGTGGTCCAGGTACATGAATGCCGACACCACAAAATTTCATCAGTATTCCAACGTAAATGTATTCATAGTTTGCGTTAATTGAAAGCTAGCTCGATAAATAGACAAATAACATCGCTGTGGAGTATTAAAACTTCAGTCGAAGAAGAGGGGTGGGTTCCAAACGCGCCAAAATTTGAATTTTTTTTTTTCAAATTGTCTTCTATTGTTGGGAGATTGACTTTTGATTCCCGAAACACAACTATCGGCCTAAACATTATGAGTCGAATCTACAATAAATTGGGACTGAAAATACGCTTTTGGCAAAATACGCGCTTGGCTAAAATAAGATCAGAGATGTACCGCCAAAGAACTTGGCAAATAAATATCAAATTACAGATATTCTGTAATATTTAATGCGTAATACGGATAATGTACATATCCATAGTGCTCGCATAATGGGTGTCACAAGTTGTGAAATAATACTTGTAAAAATTCGGATGAAAATATCAGTACGCAAACTTGAGTGAGTGAACTACAAACTGCACGTTAGTGGTCAGAGTGGGATATGAATGTTTCCTCTCATTTCTACGCAAAATATGTATGTTCCCATACAATCCCTTTTAGTTGAATGGCAGATGGTACCCATCGTATTTAGCCGGCACCGTTGGGTACTGACTTTCATGAGACCATATTTGATTTAGAAATATTTTGTCTTATTCTGATGCATGCATTCATTTTGATTAACAGAATAGTTTAGAGGAAATATTTCTTCGAAGAGTAAAACACAAAGAATATAAAGAATTTTTACGTTCATAAATTGGCAGTTTGGGCAAAGTTTCGTCATCATATTGCCGGTTAAGAGTATTTCCTTATAATACTACGTATCACAATGTAATCCCGCCTTGGGCATGGTTGTTTGTCTCTGGTCACTCGTGCATGTGTTGTTGTGGAGGGCCTAGCGTTCTGCTGACCTGACATCCGAGGAGCCCGCAAGTATGTTGGTATCTACTGTATTGAAGAATATGCATCCCATTAGGATGAAACGGTAACCGACTGTCAGCTGGATGAAAGCGCTAGAGGGAAAAATCCCTCGTTACTTCTTAGTGTTCGTAATTCTGTTCACTGTAGTCACGATTTGTTAAAATGTGTCCGTTCCAATATCTTTTTTTGTTTATCCAATCCATAATTTAATACTAAGACTATCGCTTGAGTGTAGCTGTTCTTCTTTTACTATTGAATATTGTTGAGTTTTATTATAATATTTTCGAAGAAACACTGTTTTCATAAAAATGAACCGGGAGAGATGGCTCGGGTCATCAACTAATGTTACTGCAGTTTCTCTTACCAGGGGGTCCTAGGTCCAAGTCCCAACGGTGTCAAAATTTCCGAAACTAGCTTGTCAGCTAAGTCAACTTCAGTCGCTGTCTGGAGGAGAATTCTAGCGGCCGGCTGCTCTGATCAGTAGTTTCCCGTGGTTTCTCCGATCAACACCTAACGAATGCCGGAGCAGTACTCTACCAAACGGGCCACTGACCGTGTGCGATCTTTCCTACCTCTTCCTTGTTCTATCCTCACCTCTTACACATACACTTACACGCACTATACAAGCACACATGCCGGGAGACCAATCGGGAGCTTAGAGCTTGCTCCGACTGAGGCGGTGCCCCGCTGGTGGGAGATACCTGTTTGGGGAAAACATCGCTAGCCGACGGTAGGTCGGCGCCGGAGCTCGCCATACAGCAAGGGAATGATCACCGCCACCTTCCGAGCAAAACACGCACTACACTTACGGGACCAATTGCCCTGGTAGAGGACGTGCCCGGAATCACTAAAACAATCAAAATCATAAAAATGCTCTTTCGAGACCATGTATGACCATGTACCCCTTTCTTCTCTTTTAAAATTTATTTTCATGTTCGGAAGTTTTGACTTTCAGGGGTTTGTACATTTTTATTTTTAATACATAACATTTCAGCTTACAACCTCTCACTCTTGTATCTTACTAGTAGCTAATTTACAGGATTTCATACTTATATTTTTAACATATCTCAACATTTTACACACAACACTCAAATTTTTACTTGTACATTAATTCTTAAATCTAAGACTCTCTTAACATACATTCAAAAATTATCTTAATATTGAAGTGAAAACTTTTTACATTCTTATTTTTAACATATTTTCTTACAGTGGATATTTACTTTCATGGGGCTTTTAACATATCTTTCGTATATCGTGAGCGTATTCTGTGGTAATTATTTAATGTTTTTCTCATAGAAAAATCCGCCTTAGAAGAAAGAAAATGACTAAAACATTTCTTCCACTATCTTCCCCAATTTTTGGGTGATCTTTACTCTCTCTTTGACAGATGTTTGTTACTTTGAATTTGAGAGTATTTTATGTTTTAACGATTTGGTTGTTTTTTCCATTGAAATCTTCAAATTTTTTGCAGATATTTCTTTTATTGTAATTATTATCATGATTAATTTTCACGCCAGTATGAACACATTTATGACGACATTTATTTTTAAAAAGTATTTATCATAGAGATCTTTCGAAATTTTTTTGCACGCTGTTTTACCTAAGAAGTCAACTGGCACTTGCTTGGTGGTCATACGGACGATTCTACTGTACTATACGCACAAGTTTTCTTGATATTCCAACAGCGGTGGGTGCGGGGAGGGGAGGGGAGGGCTCTGGCTACGTCTCGGCTTAAAAGGGCGTACTAACTGTGATGTATGAACTTAGCTCACCAAAGCGTGCCTCGAGAAATGCTAAGATCGTTTTGAAAGTACGTGGTGGTTGTTGCCAGCATTACACGTAAGCTTCCGCGGCTCGAATCCATACATTTTATATTCCCGGAAAGCCGAGAATTTATTTGTTGCCAGCATTGTAAATTGGTACGTGCCGTTCCGAGTCGAACCTAAGTATCTCAACGTGCCGTGCTATTCAGCGCTGGATGAGGACTAGGGAGCTCGTGTTTCAAGAAAACTTGCGCGAGTAATACTTCGAGAGCGTTCACATCGCTGAGGCGAGCGCCAGCCCAACCTCAAACGCCAATCGCACCTGGCGGGCTGTCACGCGACGGAAGGCAAGGCACTGGCGGGGAGTTGATCCACTCGGAGATCACGTGCTCGCGTTGATCGATTTTTTAATACACGGGAGATCAATTAGCAACTGCGTGCAGTTGCCGATTACCGCCGAATGTAAACAAATCATGAGTTAGCTCAACTCGCCATCCGGAAGTCGAGACCATCCACCTCGTGGTTCGAGGTGACGTATGGGTCACGAGAGCAGGTGGGAGGTTCCCAAAGAACAAATCTCCTGAAAGCTGGTTTGTAAGATGGGTATCTTTGAAAAATTCAGTGCTAACCTCGATAGCCTTCGTGATCATGGGTGTGCTCCACTTTCCAATTAACAACTAACGCGACAGTTATACTTATCGAGTCGCCACGTGCTGAATTATTCTTCCTCTTGTGACTGCACATTACAATGGGGCACACATAAAAAAAATGTTTTCTGTTTAATCTACAGGAATGCATATCTTTAAGCTGATCTGGTCGATAACAAAACCGGCTTATTCTTCCTCTGGTGTGTGTTTTCAATAAACAAAAGAAATGGAATATTTTTTGTCTTAATGCTCATAATTTATTTGCAGCACTTACCTGATTCATTAATTTTTTCCCCTCTTTCTGTGAGTTGAAATGTTTTGTGTATTATTCTCAGTGTGTAGATTATTTGGGAAAAATATTAATATATAAAGAAAACTTTAATTTTGAAAGCGGCGTGCAGTCATTGGCTGTTTAATATTTATTGTTTCCGTGTATCTATTTGGATCCTGAAATTGAAATATCTGGCAATTTTTATTATCCTGCATCTCAGGGAGAATAATTATCCCGTAATTTATCGCGCTAAAATTCTCCTTTTCGACATCGTTTATCAGTGTGCCGGTTTTCCCGTCACCCAGCAGTTTCCACTAGCGTATAGTGCAACAGGCGAAAAAGAGGAAAGTGTTAGAGTTCTGGAGTAAAGACTTCATAAGTCTGTGGTTAGAAGTCTTACTTCACATTTCCGAGTGTGATTTATAATTATTTCGATTTTCAAGCGCACTGAATTCCTCTTGCTTCAGTATCACCTGTTCTCTCTCTTTCAAGTGCACAGTGAAAACGTCTGACTCGGTACTTTTGGCACAAAGTGACATTTCTTCGCGCTCCCGCGAAAAATTTTACAAACAACTTATTCACCCAGTTTGGAGATAACTAGCGAATTTCGTCCACAGAATGGAGGGCTGGAGACCATCCAGAACAATGCGTTATATCGCTATTCATCTGTTCTGGTTGCGAGATCCGCCATGTTCGGCGTTCTGTCCGCACGGATTTCATGTCTTTCTATTTTTTTCAAGATTTTTATAAAAAGTTGAGGTCAATTATTAAGTAGTAGTATTTTCCATGCTCCAGAGCAATATTAAGACGATTTTGGTGGAACGCGCAGTGCTAGATGCATTCTGTATTCATGAGAAATGAAATAAATTCGTCTGATTGTGTGTTCCGAGGGCTACTGACAATAATTTTAAAGATCTGCAACAATGTGCCGCTTACAATTTTCTATTTATAATTATTTTCTCATCCACATGCATGACTATTTCAAGGCTCGAATTGTTTACAGGGTGTGGAGTATTCTTCTGTTATCTTCTTTCTGTGACATTTTCTAAAATTCATTGACTTTTTTCTCCGGTTGATGTTTCTAACTGACGTAATCATTTACAGTTTAACTAAAATAAAAGTAAAGCATCACATTATACAACTGAATTAAAAGCACATGACGTTTCTCCAACACTCTTAAGATAATGCTGTATCAGTGAAGTTTCCAAAAATCCCATGCCTCTTACGTGTTCCCTTTTGTTGTCCCTTACATCCTATGCATAAATACAGGGAAGTAATAGAGAAATGATTATTTTTAAAGATTTTCGGGATGTTATTTAAGAAAACAATATAGATTTTATACAGAGAATTTTAGATTATTTACATAAGAATATTCAATCGGGTTTAAATCAGCTTCAAATGATATAAAAGTCCTACAAATACTTCAAAATAAATTCTAATGAATTCTCAAAGCCAGCTGGCTCATTCGAAGCATTTAAAAAATTGTCGTGCTTCACACGTGTAGTTTCTAGATTCAGGTGTGATGTTGATAGTACTCGAAAAAAGAAATCATTAACAGAGTTCTTGAGTATCACCTTCGTCTCCTCACTCAACACCTTATCCCTCTGAAAGTGCAACAATATATTGAACTTTATATGCAGATTTCCAAAATCCATTTATTCTGAGATGTGAGTATCTGCTTTACCTAACCATCTCATAGGTCACGAAGGACATTCATGACCAATTATGGCACATCTAGTAAAGTGAAAAGCTTGTAGAGCAAGGGGTGAACAAACAAAGCATCCAAAAGGAAAGCAATATTAATTTTAACAACGAAATTTAGTGTATTATTTATCATTTGGATTGTATAATTCTAAAGAACCTGTAACAAATATTGTACTTCAGCTTCTGGGTCAATAACCCCATTCTCGATTAGGTTTTCGTCCAATATCCTTGATCCATGAGAAAATGCTGAGATGGCCCCTTGTTTTGGTTCTGGACATGAATGTAACTTCAATTTAACTTCTCCCCCTATCACGTCGCGCACAGTTTTTAACTGTTTTGGCGTAAATAAATAAATAAATAAACTACGCACACCACAGTCCACGACGCGTCCATGGTACGTTGATACGCAACGCATCCTGTGTAGAGAGAAGCGCGCGCCCGGGAGAACAGGCGAGGAACCTTCCCGCCTCTTGAAACCGCACCCTTCCGTTCCGACCTGTGGCTACTAGCCAGGGTGCAGGTTTGGCAACCCTTCCCGAGCACGCGCCCCTCGTCCGCCCCCCCCCACCCCTACGCAGGGGCAGGAAGCGCTCGCGCCGCCGCACGCCGGCTGCCAGCGGTGGTGGTGGTAGTGGTCGTGGTGAAGGTGGTGGCGGCGGCGATAGTGATGACCGTGGTGGTGATAATGGTGACGGTGACTGTTGAAGCAGCTGCGGCGATGGAGGTGGCGGTGATGGCGGTGTTGGCGATGATGACGATGGCGGTGGCGATGACGGTGGTGGAGGTGCTGCTGATGTAGTGGTAGCATTGATGGCTACGGAAGCTATTGTGGTCGCGACGATAGCGGCAGTGATGGAAGTGACAGTAGGGCTGGCGGCGGTAGTTAGAGAGGGAGGTAATGAGATGGGTAGGGGGATTGGCAGTATCGGAGACGACGGCGCCAACGTCCGTGGTGACGGAAGAGGGCGCGATAGTAGGAGCGGCGGCGATGGCGTGGTGGCAGTGACGCTGCCGGCTGTAGTAGCAGGGTTAGTGGTGGTGGTGGTGGTGGTGGTGGTGGTGGTGGTGGTGGTGGTGGTGGTGGTGGTGGTGGTGGTGGTGGTGTTGGCGGTGTCGGCGGCGGCGGCGGTGGCGGTGGTGGCGGTGGTGGCGGCGGCGGCGGTGGAGGTGGCGGCGGCGGAGGCGGCGGCGGTGGTGGCGATAGCGGTGGCGGCGACGGTGGAGGTGGCGGCGGCGGAGGCGGCGGTGGCAGTGGTGGTGGCGGCGACGGCGGCAGTGATGGCAGCAGCAGGGGCGGCCGCGTCGGTTGCGGTCGGTGCCAGGGGCCATCGACCCCTGGCAGGCAGCCGCCGTCAGCCGGCCCTGACCCCGCCGCCGCCGCCCAGCGCCCGACCTACTGCCTGCGATTCTTCGACGTAAACACGCATGGGGGAGGCGTCGGCGCCGGGAACGCGTGGAGCGCTGTATTCAGATGCAGAGCTGTACATTCAGTTGAGTGGTCAGGCTTTTGTTCAACTAATAATATTGAATAGCTGTAACGATGATTGTTGAGATTCGTTTGGATCCAAATACACAATACAAAAAAATTGCGCTTTATAGAGGGTTTTTTATCATAGTCAGAAAATACGACAATATTGAAGCTAACAATTCTGTAAAATTCCGAAACATGTATTTTAATAATTTGTTTGCCAAAAAGTCAGACTTTTTCAGTGGAAATTATAGCTAATTCCATAGCTTGAAGTACTTATTTGAGTTTCGAAATATTTTTGGTCTGATCGTATTATAAAGCCATTTATAAACGATCTATTTTTAGTTTGCGTTTTTTAAATATAATGGATTAAATGCCGTTCTAATGGAATACATTGGAATATGAATAGAATAAATTCTTTACGTCTTATACCGGCATACTAATGCCGGGAAAAGAATCGAAAAAAATAGAATATCTCCTTGTCCATATCAAGCTATTGCCATTTTAACCAAATGGTCACTGAATACTTTGTTATATTAATTTTCTATTGTTTACATTCATAATGCAACTTCACAAATCCATGTCATTTCCATTCCTCTAATTTTTCAAACAAGAACGATGGTTTACATTCAATCAACATTCGGAACACGAACAATCGATCATTTCGGAACAAAAAACACAAATGATGATGCAGATAGTAATGGTTATAAAGCAATGGTTTTCCGAATTGCACGATTTTAGAGAGTTTGCACAACTTATCGCAAAACTATATGTTGCACGTTATAAGCAACCTCTTAATATGTATCGTTTAAAGTATTAAGAGCTTTTTTGCTTATTATTTAATAAATGGAATTTCTCAACTCTAAATACTATATTAACGCAAAATTCACTTACTCCCGTATCATTTTAGATTAGCTTTTGTTCACCTACCTTTCCACCAACATGACGTTCCATCATCGAAATATGGAGGTAACCCACTCTGTCGCCCCAATTGGGACAAATTTCATTTATCGTGATCATGTTACTTGTGTCGTCCACAATGCGCATTTGAAGTTTGGAGTTTGCACCTGTGCGTACACTCAAGCGACGGTTTATACTGTAAACGATATACGACTTTACGTTGTGTAAAAACAATCATTTTTCAAAAGAAATATCCTTGTGTCATGTAAATGAGCGACGCCTCCCCGTCTTACGAAATCTGCCGTCGAGTGCTCGCAGGTGTTGCCGCCCGCGGTCTAGTGTGAAAACGCCTAAAAAGGCTCATGCAAATGCCGGATGTATTATAGCCTGTTAGTATTCAGAAAGTGTTAGGGCCCCATCTGCTCTTCAGATGAAGTCATAATAAATGCAGGAAGGAAACACCGCAAAATCCCAATATCCATGCAAAATTACGGGAATCTCGCACGTAACTTAGAAGGTTCCGTTCCAGTGTTACCGAACTTAAAATGTAGTAAACGAAAACCCAGTTATTAAAAACGTATTATTTCTTCATAATATCTTTAGTGGATATTATTATATTTCTTCAACGACTGCATAATTTGATAATGATTATTTTAATACAATTAAAATTGCTCTCATTACTACTTGTTTTACAATTCTAAAAGCAATACTCACAGGACAGTTTGAGAGTAATATTAGCAACCTGCGGAGCTAACGACAATGAAATCGCTGTCGCCAGATAAATTTCACTATAGAAAAACATTGCAACCGAACTGAAACCAAAATTGCAAAGAATTTGAACACTATCACTCTCTTAGTGTCATTTTATGAACACTGTAACAAAACATTTAAAAAACATAAAATAAAAATGTAAATGTGTAATTCATTTTTATGAATTAACGCGTATTTAACTTAAATCTTACACTTTTCGAAAGAAATCCAACAACATATCGGAAAGCTACAAAAAGTGAAATGATTCTACAATAACATATTTCTGAAAAGGAAATTGGAATGTGTTTTTACCTACATTTGTACAAGTATGTTATACTAGACTATTGCAGGATATACTGCTATCCATTTTAGCTTAAAAAGATCACATATAGTTATAATCAGTTAAAAGCTTTTCTAGCACTAAATAGTGCAAGGATATTCTTGTATTGTTTCGTATATTATATTTAGGACAATGAATAATTGACGGCAGATAGGCGTTAATTCTGATAATTTTAGGATTGTAAGTTAAACTTTAGTGTTCATTCTAGCATGCGATAACACATCTACGACCCAGTACCTTTGATTTTTTTTTAAAATCTCAAAATTTCGTTCAGTAGAACTCTTAAAATGCTTTCTGAATGAAAAACATTAGTTTCAAATTAAGATTTTTGCGATATTTTTTCTTTTTTTCTTTTTATGTCAGCGCTAAAATTTCAAAATCTTTTCAATTTATCTCTTAGATTTCTTGAATTTCATCAAATATTCCTATCCCCAATAAGTTATATTAGCAGACAACACTCATACAATAGAAAACTTTCCGCAAGTTTAAACAAATTCATGTTTTTAAGTTATCAATGTTTCACGTAATTTTGTTGAACTTTTTCGAATGCTAAGTTCTGTATTTATAATGAAAATAATTCAGGAGATTCCATCGAGCATTTATTTTCTCTTATCGATGTAAGAATGCGGAAACTCGTCCTTTATTTTCATTTTAACGGCGTACATCGTGTGAATGGGCCCGAAACCTCTAATTAACAAGATTCTTTTCATTCATGTCCAAAGTAAATATATTGCAGTGACCAAGTGCATCTTGTTGGACTAGTAGGGAATGCCAGAATGTAAAACATGCATTGGATCTCGTTTGCCTCAGTAACACAACACGCACGAAAAGGTACCGACATCTTGTTGCGACAAGAATAACTAGAATATGTGGAATGAAATACATGATTTGGGCCTGCGCTTCAACATTGCATTGCTGCTACTGCATGTGTTCTGATGCTCACTAAGAACGCGATGCAGTGGGGAAGTCTGGAATTTAAATGCATTAAGTTTCCTTATTTAGAGAGAAGTAACTTGTTTTATTGCATTCGTATCCAGGACAAGTCAAAAGTGTTAAGAAACGTATTTTAGATTTTGTAGTTTTGTTGACTCAGAGAAGTAATTAAAATTTTTCACATTCAATTACGTTTAATTGGCAAAAGAATGTCACTTCAAACATTCATGATAAATTCAATAAGTTTCCTTATTAAGTCCATGAAACTCTTCTGTGAAGTTTTCATCTTTTAGAACTTGAGAGTGTGAATTTCAATGCATTAAGATGTCAATAAGTCAACTATTAATAATTGATAATAAATGTATTATTATGAATATTAAATTACTTAATATTTAAATTCAACTTAAAATGAAATGAATATGTCTAGTTCCTGATTATTAATGACATTCTCCTCTACAAGCGAAGATTCTAAAAAGAAACAGTCATAGAAATGAAAAAAATGACTTTTTCTCAACTGCTCGCATTATATAGAGCAATGTTGTATTTTCAGACTTGATATATGTATTTAATGTTTTTAAGTACAAACAATAAGATTTGTGAAACGTGAATGATTTCTTCACACAGGTAGGAAAGAACGACGCAAAATCTGCCCTGTTTAGAATAGTTTCCATCAAAAACTGCATCCGTAAGACCTTCAAATAATAGCGCGTTCGCATTATTCCTTGACAAGAAAAGAAAATATAAGCGAAAAAAGTAAATAATCGTTTATATGGTACGGATCCTATATTCACATAAGCATTCAATACCATAAAAAGTTCAAACATTCGAGATTTGACGCGATGAAAAATGTTCTAGAATTTTTTAGTAGTATATATTACAAAGATCAAACAATCTATTTGCATTTTTATATATTACATATATAAATTGTTTCATCTTAACAAAAATAAACAATTTGTTTTTATATCACCATATTTATGAACCAAGTGCCAAAACCCAAATCGCGCATCGCGTATTTGTTTGATAACTCTATTCAGAACTTCGCCGGCGGCTGCCATACAAGCCTATCGATCAGCGGTCCCAGTGGCCCAACCTGCAATTGGAAACCTGAATTCGTGCTGAGCGGCCGACGCGGGATTCCCAGCATGCCATCTAATTTGGCCTCTCGCAGGAGCGGACAGCCGCGGCTCAGTAGCCGGGCAGGCGGCGACTTCGACACTTAGTCCAACCGGAACCGGTGCTACCACCATAGACTTAAGAATACCGTGTAATATCTATTCTTACCGTGT
This sequence comes from Gryllus longicercus, assembly GCA_038098605.1. Classification (NCBI taxonomy): domain Eukaryota; kingdom Metazoa; phylum Arthropoda; class Insecta; order Orthoptera; family Gryllidae; genus Gryllus; species Gryllus longicercus. The sequence continues at coordinate 465,843 of JAZDUA010000759.1, forward strand.
GTTATACAATTTATTATAGGCCCCCTTTCTCAGTTTAATTTTATTACCTAGAAATTAAGGGGTATATCTAAACAAAGTAGACCCTAAGAAATTGTAAAATTACGTATTATTAAGGCTTCGTAAGAATTTACATCGATCCGTTAATTTATAATATAGAACAAGTTACGGAAAAAATACAAAAATGCATGTATTAGATATAGTTTGACGTAGTTTTAGATTTATTAACTCTATAGTTGGGCATAATGCGGTTCCAGTTTCACTATTAGATATTGTAATGCAACCTGGGAGTCACGCTATCATAAGGTGAAATTGCCGCCACACTTAAGGTGCGGCGGTCACTTTTAGGCAGCGGGGTACATGCGCAGAATTTATTTAAAGGCGCCAAGCGCATGTCTTGCCTGTTATCCGGTCACCGGCGTTGGGCATATCAGGGGTCGAAGGGTTGCATTTGGCTTATTGACTACACATACATATGCTATATTTGAATTACCTCCCGACAAAATGGCAGGGACACGTTTCTTATGGATAAATTCTCTCTCACAATTATCTGTTGAGTTCTCCTCTGGCTGATAATAATTATGGGTGTGAATTCACTTGCAGGATGGTGATGATTGTGTTGTCGCTACTTCACCCCGAAAGGATTACACGTGCAATACCGGTCGTCTGCAGCGGAGGACTCGTTGAAATGCCCTGTAGTCGGCCGGGGTGCTCGCGAAAGTCCAACATCAGGCGGGGTGGGAGATCATCTGTGGCCGTCCGCGAAATGATGAGTCGGTTTTATTGCGCGGGTCGCAGGTCGTCACACGTCGCCTGGACCGCGTTTTGTGTTTCACAGCCGAATGGTCGGGCTACACACCCTCACGGATAATTTCATGGCATTGGTCCTATAATCCCAGCCCGGCATCCGGAATGAATTCCCATGCTGAGTGAGGGCTGGTAGGATCGTGCGAAGAACAGCGATCGTCCGTTGGATGGCTGTTGTCACCGTTTAATCATTTACTATGGTCTCTCTAAGAGCCGACCGATCGCTGTCGAGATTCTTTCTCTAATCATCATGTCGTTTTAGCGCCATCAGCTCACCCGATTCCTGTCCCCACCCCTTTCGCGAGATGCGTGAGCTCTGTCACGTGCGTAGCGCGAAGCTTTTTATTGGCTAGTTCAAAAGTTTCCAGAACATTTTATCACTCGAGCTCTGTGGTTGGGTTAAAGGAAGCGCACATCCTTGCAACCTTCACTTCCTAACATGTAATTGATTGTTTATTGTTATCCATCTAGTGCCTACGTGACTCGACACGCGTCTGCGACCCTTCGACGAATCTTCATGGTTTATTGCCCCTTAGGGATTAGCTAGCGGGCTGCCCCCGAGTCTCTTAATACGACTGTTCCGGGAGTCAATCTCCTGTTGCCACACAAGCTCGTAGGGGTGCTTTTCGGAGGCGGGCGAACGTCGGGGTATCCTTGGGTGGCGGCGCGCGTAGCTGCGCAAGGTAATTGTGCCAAAAGCGCCCTTCGCTTGGAGATTTTATAAAAGGGCGTGACACAAGGATCGCGCTGTGCAATGTGTCATTGCGACTCATTTCAATATAAAAAAATTATAACCTTTTTACGGTATTGTACAGCTAATTAATCTTTCGAAATGTTCCTTAATTTCTTGTTTTCCAGTTGCGGTCCTAATGAAAATAGTGGACGAGAACACGAAAAACTGTATTGTAATTGGCGGTAAAATTATTTTTATTCTTTTCGCGTGAGATTAATATATCATGAAATGATTATTTCACTTATTGCATTTACAAAACTAATGGATGCAATGGGATTTTTATCACGAGCACTTTCAGCCTATACAATAGTTCTTCCTTTGCTGCAGGTCTTTGTTAATTCGAGTTTTCGGTTTCATCCTCACATTGGCCTCCGTTTCACACACCAACGACGGAAGTCAAAACTCCGGCGTCAATTTCGAACTACTCCAAGTTTTCCTCTCTTCAATTTCCTCCACTTGCTTCATAAGATTCCATTTCCGTTCTTGTCGTTACCTCTATTTGCATCACCACTTCGACATTTTTATTATTACCCACTTAAATACTGCCGTGAGCTCATGTTCCATCATCTATACCTCTGTCTCCACCTCCTCCAATCCTCCCACATTTTCTTCCAAACGAATGAATCTTTATAATGTGTCTTCGGTCGAATCTTTCGTTATTTGTTTTTCCTCGGAAGCACAAAATTTAACAAAGTTACCCAACTACAGACTGCATTATAAGTGGAAGAAATAATATTCCTCGATTGCTAGAATCAAGCAAAATAATAAAGAAACTGAAATGCAGACGTCCGGATGCCAAGAATGCGGGTGATAATAGGAGGGAAGAAAATAATTTTCACACCTGAAATAAATTCGAGACATCGAGGATCCGAATTCAATGATTCGCTCATCCCTAACTTTTTTTGGTATTGTCAATAAATATATCAGTAACAAGAGCAATATCATTTAAAATCGAAAAAAATCCTTCGTACGCCTTCCTTCGGAGGGGAAGTAAAGCCGGCTGCCCCATGTTAGTAGATTTACTTGCATGTAAAAGATCAAGCCTAAATGACGCCTCTGAGCTAAATACTAATCGCCTCTTTCTCGCCCAACAAATACCTCCCTTCTCTGCTAGTTGGTGAAAGGAGCTTAGCGAGATTTGCGAGGTCAGACGGAAGAGCGGGTCTGATGGCCCGAGTCTCGCCACGTAAAATAAGGCAAATTCAATTCAATTCAATATAATTTAGTGTGCAAGCACTACCATATCAACAATGTTCATTTGCTACACCCTCACCTCCGCCTCAGGCTCTGCCTCCATCTTTACTAGGCCTCTACCAAATTCTCTTCCTCCTGAATGATCTCCTCCACCTGTGAATTCCTTCCACCGCCGCTTCCCTCCACATCGCAACCTCCGTCTTCAGCCACAACCAGGGCCTTCAACTCTCTTCCGCGCTGCCAAAGCCAAAAGGCCCAGCAAAGGCCCTACGTGGCGGGGGGCGGCGGCGGCGCCGGCAACGGCGGCAGGTGGCAGGTGGAGAGGTCGCTCGTGCCGCCGCCGCCTGCGCCTCCGCCACCGCCGCCGCCGCCACCGCCGCCGCCGCCGCCACCGCCTCCGCCGCCTCTGCTCCGCCGCCGCCTCAGCCACCGCCACCGCCGCCCCCCGCCGCCCACCGCTAGCAGCGACACCTACCGGCCGACAGCTGTCGCGTGCCGGGCACGGGCCGGCTTCCCCCTCTCCTCTCCTCTCCACTCCGCTATGCTGCGCTTCCGCTCGCTGGAGCCGTGCCCGCCTGCCTGCCTGCCTGGCTGGATGGGTGGGTGCGCGCGGCGCCGCTGCGCTGGAGCGCTGGGCCGCGCGGGGCGCCCGCAGACGGGCAGACGGCGCGCGCCTCCCCCCCCCCCCCCGCCACGGGGCTGCGCCGCTGCCACATTTAGGGAGGCTGATGCGCGGTGGGGGACCGAGCCACGAATGTGTTCTTCGCCCGAGGCGTCGCCAAAGCTCATCTTTGCGATATTGATTTACAGTCGCTTTGATTATCCGACATCACACTTAAACAAGTGGAGATCAGATATGTAATAGGCATGATTAGAACACAAACATTGTAATAATAAGCTGAGAACACAAGCTTAGACTGGCTAAGGTGGCTGAAGGCATCAACGGATGCCTCTGACCCGGGAGGTCCTACGGTTCGAACCCAGACGATGGCAGGATGCTGGGCACCAGCTACAAAAGCTAGGTCGAATACAACAGCTGTCTGGGAGAGAATTCCGGCGGCCTGCTGATCTGATCGGTAGATTTCCGTGGTTTCTTTGATCAATACCAGACGAATGCCGCAACACTCACTTCTCTGACAAACGGGTAATGGACCGCGTGCGATCTTTCGTTCCTCTTTCTCTTCTCCCCTCACACCTACACTTACGCTCATATGCACTACACTACCCCACCTGCCGGGAGACACGTCGGGGGTTTAGAGCTCGTCCCAGCAGCGTCGGTACCCCGGTGTTGGGGGATACCTGGTTGGGGAAAACCGCGCAAACCGATGTGTAGGTGAGTGCCAGATCTCGCCATTCAGCGTGGGGAGAGAACACCGCCACCTCCCGTGATAAAACAATATCAACACCATAGCATTCGCCATAGCAGTCACGGCGCGCCTGGAGACACGAAATAATCAATGAGATTATAACCAAGCTTTCTAAGAACCTACAGCCTCCTACATCAGTGTGTCACTTCCACACAATGGTATCGCGTGACCGAGAAGGGCTTGGCTTCCCCTCTCCTCTCCTCTGCAGTGCAGCCGCGAAGTACGTTTTGAAAAAAAAGGTATAATTCTTTTTCTGTTGCGTATATTGTATATACCCAGGCATAAATAATAAGTTAATAACCGCAAGTCTTCGACCTCTCAGACCCTGCGCTAATTCCAGGAGGCCCTAAAATGAAAGTGTTTTTGAAAGAGTTTAATTGGAACACAACACATGCGTATATACACATCCATTTATTATTTTTTATATTAAGATTTTCGGAAATGTATATATTTCTGACACAGTGTTTACACTAACGACGAGACAAATAATATTATGTGATAAAAGTTATTTTTAATACACGGATTATTTCATTCATTATATCATAAATATATGTATTCTTGCACACATTCTGAACAAATGAAAAGTCGAGATTTTTAAAGCTGTATCTCCATTGTTAATTGGTTTAAAAATAACTGTTTAATACAAAAATTGAAGGAAACTACAGTCTCTTTACAACTGATTTGGATAACCTTTCTACAGAATGCGGTTATACGAGAATTATGCGGTTATCGTAGAATGCGTAGAATGCGGTTATCGTAGAATTATAGAGAAAGAAACAAAAATGTCTGAAAAATACAGGTACACCATGAGGTTCGTCCTAGAGTTAGCCCAGGGTCTGGGACATCGAAAACTTGGGGTTTTTAATTAATGCTTGGGTACCCACAACATACCCAAAGTAAAGGGTTTGAAAGGTTTTTAATAAGCTTTTTCATGCTATTATTTATGTCTTTTTGCAGTATTTTCAAACTAGACTGCTAATTATATCGAACATTTTCGTATGTTGGAATTACTACAAATTTGACAACACTTTGTACGATATTCGTATCTTAACGCCCTTTTACAATTTCCGATTTCTCCAATTTTAAATTGTAATAAGAGGTTCGATGATACGTAATTCGAAAATAACTATTATTCTATTTTGATTAATTCGTTCTAGAGAACTGGATATTAGTAGGAGTTTCAAACCAGATTTATTATATCCTATTTTTAAAACCCTTTTTTCATTACCCCCGACACCCGGATTGCGACGCCTCTACATTTAAAACTACATTATTATTATTATTATTATTATTATTATTATTATTATTATTATTATTATTTATTATTTATATTATTATTATTATTACAATATGCAAATAATTAACACCAACAATATTTATTACAATAGTTTGCCATAATAGGTTTCAACTAGAACATTTCGTCATGGGCGGTACGTGCCGGCTAGACCACCCCTTCGATCGGCCCCTCAGTGTGAACGGATAACTATAATATTCAGTTCATGTGACACAAGTTGTAACCGATCATCGATATACCGTCGATTTCACCAGGAATTTGAATACTTTTTTCTGAATAACTGGAGTCATAATAGGATTTGAAAGGGGTATTTAATATACATCGAACACTTTTCTCAGAACCGATATTGCGGGTTTCGAATCTTAAGTCATTTTACAACAACAATAACAACAACAACAACAACAATAATAATAATAATAATAATAATAATAATAATAATAAATAATTACATAGTATTGAATCTTTCGACTTATTCAATCTGATATTCTGTTAATAAATTTTGGAAAGTTTAAATACAAGCAAACTATCAAGAAGTTATTTTTGAAGCAAACGTGGAGTTCCGTCATGAACAGGTTTTACTGCAACGAAAGCATATGGTTTTGATCTAAATCAAGCAAACAGCTGCTACAAGCGTTCTACGAGATGTTCTAGACTCGAATACAACAAAGTATAGACGTTTTCATTTTGTTATTGTGGTAATGTGGTTGTGTGCGGAAGGCATATGCTAAAACATCTGTTTGATATGTAATGTTAACCCTTGTTCATCGTTTCAAAATGCACCGGTAAAGCTAAGAACCAATTCATTGTACTTCACCTCCAACAGACGCAAAATAGCTCAAGTACGAGTGTACGAGAATATATCCTGTTCTTGGGCTGTGTAATTTCAATACGAATTACAAGTGTATAGAAGACAGAATTACTATTTGAAACAAGTAATTCATGATTCACAGGATTGATAGACAATAACTTTGATATTTGTCTTTTCGTTTCTCAAATATTCGAGATGTGCGTTGTTCGAATATTTTAAAACCACATTCTTCATTCTTGGTAATTTAATATCCAATTAGAGTTTATAATCTCTGGATTACGTTGCTCCTAACGTCGTCGTCGTCACCACCACCGTCATCGTCACCACCACCGTCATCGTCACCACCACCGTCATCGTCACCACCACCGTCATCGTCACCACCACCGTCATCGTCACCACCACAGTCATCGTCACCACCACAGTCATCGTCACCACCACAGTCATCGTCACCACCAGTCATCGTCACCACTACAGTCATCGTCACCACCACAGTCATCGTCACCACCACCGTCATCGTCACCACCACAGTCATCGTCACCACCGTCAGCAGCGTTTCGAACAACACCACCGCTACCACATCCTGCATCGTCGTTGGCGTCACCACCTCCAACGCTACCGATTTCGCAGCTATCATAGCCGCCATCACCGCGCCGACGTCGTCGCCATCGTCACAATATCCTTCTCAGCCTTAACCACCACAACCGCCGCCGTCGCCCGCTGCAGGTGCTGCACGCCGACCGCGCGTTTATCACCGACGGCGGCGGCGGCGGGGTATTGTGGTTCGGCGGGCGCTGGCGCCTGCTGTTCCCGCTGCTGCCGTCGTCTGTTGTCCTTCCTCTTCTTTGGATTCCTCTCCCCCGTCGCTCCCCGCCCCACCCACGCCCCGCGCCCCCGCGCTTTTTATCCGCGCACGCGGGGCGATGCCCTGCACCGGGACGTCGCTCGCCCCGCACTCTGTGCGTTGCTTTCCAGAACTGGTTTCGCCCAAACCGGCGAGAGGGTAATACTGTTATCGCATCCTACCCCGAAGACGCTACCTACCCCATCGACTGGTTCGATTTGGCTAAAAGCAATACTATTAACTCTAAAAGATCATAACTAACCGTCCTCGTTACGTTAACGTGGAGGAAATTTGGAAAGAAAAACTGGGTTACTTGCTCATTCGCGTCACGTAGGAAGAATTATTTCATTAATGATTACCGAAATTAGCTATGATTTATTTTTTCCCCTACTGTCCGAAACATTTCAGATAATTACTATTCTATGCAACCATTATAGTCTATTATCGGCTTCTTAAAGGATTTTGCATGCCCGAAGTTTTGAAAATAATCGAAGCACCTCAGAAATGGTCAATTGAATGGCTTGGATTCCATGTTATTAATACAAAATTCTTGAAATATATAGAGCAAATAAATCGTGATTGCAATATTTTCTATATTTTTAACATTTATAATTGCTTAGCTATTATATACCCAATGTTATCAACGTAAAATCATTACGTATTAATCTGATAGTGACAGATATTCCTGTCTTTCCAGCTGACTAATGGAAACCTAATTTGTCATCCGGTTCCAGGTTTGGCCGAAACTGGTCAATGAGAATCTGACACGAAAATGAACGTCCACTCCTCCAACCTTCCCAGGCAGAGTCCTAACCGGTGTTGAAGCAAGTGATACCGCGGACAGGAAGTTAAACCCAAGTCAACTGTTTTTAAATCAACACTTAGCCTGATTGGAGCAAAAAGATATCAAATGCGCCGAAAGAGTTCGACGATTTCATGACAGTTATTCCAGAATACATTACGATGTAATTCTCGATACAGTGATTTAACGGTCTATTAGAACAGGTTGCGTAATAGTCCTAACTGATTTTCAGTTCATAAAAATAAAACATTTTGTTCCCTTTCTAGTGAAACGTAGACGAAGTGTTGCGAGACAAAATGCGGAGCAACATGTCGAAATGTGTTAACTCTACAATTCATTACAGTTTTTAATTTCTGCAAGATCATTCTTATTTAAATAATAGATTGTGTTTTTCCAGAGGAGTCAACAGCTATGGTCATTTAGTGCACATTAAAGTATTTAGTATTTAGTATTCTTGTCACAGTATTTAGTATTCTTGCCCCCGTTTAAGCGTGAGAACCGGTGCAGACCTACACATCGACCGGTGCAGACATCACCAGCGGTGCATTTTCCCAGCCGGGATAATCTCAAAGCCCACGACTGGTTGCCCAAAGTGAGTGGTAGTTTAATAAGTACATATGTGTGAAGTGTGTGTGTAAGACAACATCAAAGAAGCACGTATTGTATAATAATATCATCACTCAATGTTTAATTATGAGTAGTATTGGCTTGACGTCTTCAAGACTTATCATAACACTCTTCGGGATTGGATATCCTGAAAATCGTACTATTGGAGCCCTATTCACCAGCAGCAGTAGTAGCAGTAGCAAGCAGTGCAGAAGTAGCAGAACCAGCAGCAGTTCCACCACCACCACCACCACTAAAAAATGGCTCCAGTTTTTATGTTATACCTCGTACATATAACGGTAAAAATGGTGTTGGTCTCATTTTCGGCGAACACACTGTAATTTCAAAATTTGTATTATATTAACACTGCAAAAGTACAATATTGATGATAAAGATTTTTTCTAAAATAAAATATGTTCTAAAAACTTATTTCTTTAAATAAGATTATGTACTAGTTTTTGACAAACTAGTGGTTTTCACGTAATTTCTGGGGCTTTTGTCCCAATATCTTGCATTTGAGCTGCCCTAAAACTATTTTTTTACACGAAGCAGAGTGGCAAGAATTGAGCATTTCAAATATATCTCTCCCCTCTATTCAACGGACACTCGCTTTACAATTAAGCCACCTACTTTACCATGTCATCTGTTGTTACTTCACCACCACACATTAATATTTTAGGTGCAATTTGACAGAATGAATCGACAAGAATTTTAAAGCGTTAAAATGCATTTGATGCCTGTAAGACATATTCTTCATACAATATTCTGGCTAAATTTATGGAGATTCAGTTTCATTAGTAATTCTGCTTGACCACAAGAGCTCTGCATGAAAGTCTCTTTTTATCTCAAATGAGATTGAGTTGAGAAGGTAAAGAGCAGACCGATAATACGGCGGTAATATCTACAATCATATAATTATGCTATATATTACAATAGTATTTTACCAATACATGGAATCTTACTCCAAATTTCTATATACGTCCAATTTATTTTTGATTTCTACGATACCACAAGCGCTGTATATTCATCACGAACCTTCCTTAAGGGTGGCACTGTTGTTAGCGGTTCTTGGAGGCGGTAGCAGCGATGATAGAGGCGCCTTTGAAAGAGCAGTTTGCGGTGGCGGTGCTGGCGGAGGGATGGGCGCGCTTCGAAGCCAGGTGGCAGCTATCCGGCGCCATCGGCAGCCGCCGCCGCCTGCCATAAACATGTCCATTCATAATTAACGCCCCACGAGCGGGCAGCGAGCGCGCGTGCGGCGACGGAGGCAGAGAGGGAGGGAAATAAAATGTGAAGGCAACGGAGGAGACGGAGGGTTAATTCCGGAGACCCTGGTGATGGAGATTACAGCGGAGACAGCGGTGGTTGCGGTGGTCGTAGTGGTTGCGGTGGTCGTAGTGGTTGCGGTGGTCGTAGTGGTTGCGGTGGTCGTAGTGGTTGCGGTGGTCGTAGTGGTTGCGGTGGTCGTAGTGGTTGCGGTGGTCGTAGTGGTTGCGGTGGTCGTAGTGGTTGCGGTGGTCGTAGTGGTTGCGGTGGTCGTAGTGGTTGCGGTGGTCGTAGTGGTTGTGGTGGTCGTAACGTTTGTGATGGTCGTAGTGGTTGTGGTGGTCGTAGTGGTTTTGGTGGTCGTAATGATGGCCAGTGTGGTGGCATTGGTTACAGTGCTTTTGCTGATGGTGGTGGCAGTAAGAGTGGATTCGGTGGTGCTTAAGGCGGTTAGAATGGTAATAGTCGTTAGCGGTGGCAAGAGCAATTTGGATGGCGATGGCGATGGCAGTGGCGATGGAAATGGAGGCGTGAATGGCAATTACGAATACGGAGGCGACGGCGGAGGATGAGGCGTAGACGACGGGCAGTGGCGTTGGTATCGGCACTGGAGATGTTTGTGTCGGCGGAGAAGGCGTCGTCGAAAGCACTCTTCAACCGTCTCAAGTGTTTTCCTCGGCCCCACAAAAATCCCTGCGGGCAACAGCGTTAGAGACCGCTCCTTCACGATGCACAAGGAGACGGAAGGAGCGAAGTTAACATGACGCATTCAGTTATGCAACATATAGATGGAGATTTGAGATAATGTGGGTGGTGAGGAGAAGACATGTGATACACCTTTGTACATGCACTTGTTTTACATCATAATAATAATTTTGTAACTTTCTGTTACTGAGTTATTGCAATATTAATAATCTTCAACAATCAATAAATTTAATTTTGATGCATAAGGAATGTGGAAAAATACTAAGAAAATCTGGTCTGCCATTCACAGAGAATGCTAATCAGCTTAGTTCGGAAGTCGTGGAAGTCACGTAATCGGTTTGTTAGCGGTGTTTCAGTTGTTTACTCTAGACGAATGTAGATTTTGCAACAATAGTGAAATTAACGCTTTTGGGATGTGCAGATGGTGATGGTGGAAATGCCATGGGCAGTAGTAGCAGTTTGTTATTGTAGTGATAAAAAATATTTAAAGGTGTTCGAGTCTTAAACATGGCGGTGGCTGTGATAGTATCAGAGAAGAAACCTTCAGGAATTGAATCGGATGTAATGAAAGCGTCGACAAAGGTTATAATTATGGTCCGGATTTACTATATTTTCGAATCGATGAAAGTGTTTGCATTTACGAAGTTAAAAACTTCGAAAATATGGACTAAAATGTGCTGTATACAGTATATTGTCAAATATATTAATTTATCACAACAAATCTTCACATACTTTTTGACCATACTACGCATCTCAAAATAATTTGGAAGAATAGAATTAGTTAAGTTTTTGCAATGAAGTGTCTTGATCTCTGAATCCATTTAATAATTAGCTGTACGTTTGAACACAATTCCGAGAATCCTATAGCTGCTATCTTCGCCTCATGAAAAAGGAACGTTCCCCCCCCCCGCCCCCAAGACATTTGTGAGGGAATACTTCCCACCCCCAATGCCCAGTAAGAGTTGAAGCCAAGTGTGCTAGTTCATCAGCTTAACTGATTTTCATGATGGAATCTTGTCGGTACTTAATACTGGAAACCAATCGCGATTTTACTGTTAATAGCAAGCATAATTCAAATACACATTATAGAGTAAATTAATTTTATCTACAATTAACCATGTATGTATGAACACGCATTATAAAATTATACATTAAATGTATTAAAATTAATGTAGTACATACGAATAACAAACTTTTTAAGCAAAATATACAGAATAATTAACGATTTGCAGAATTATGATGCTTATTAAAACACTTACAAGGTATGCAAGATACGTATCATAACATGTTGAAATAAATAGAAAATGAATTGTGACTGACTTACAGACTGCAGAAGAAATACGTGAATTTGCATTGAAAGCCGGCCCTATTTAGTGAGTTGACGTATTACGGACAAAGGAGATGGTCTTGGCAGAAAGAGGGAATGATGAATGCAGGTTGACGATGATGGGGATGTAAAAGGAATAGTTGAAGCCAGAGTTAACCAGGGTGACGCTAAGGCTTCTAACCCCATCCCAAAATTCAAAACAAGTCCTTATAAGGATTGCGGCCAGTTCATTATTAGTAGTTTGGCTTTTGCAACTGTTACATAAAGTATTTTATAGCCACGTCTAAATTATTATTACTATCTTTTACTTCTCGTAATGTAAATATGTCAATATTTCTTCACCGGCCGTGACGAATATTAGGTAAAAATGTCTTCGCCAAGCTATAGTGATGAATTTTCTTCTTCTAAATGTTTACTACTCTAGGTGCCCTAGGAAAGAAAAATGCCAGAAGCGCCACTGAACGCGGTCGACGGTTGAGGCAATGGCGACGGCGATGGGGATGGTGCACTGGCCTGCCGCCATCTTGTGTTCGACTGCGTTCCACCCTGCAATTTGCGATCGACGAGCGATCCGCCTGGGGAGACGCTCCCCACGGACGCCATCAATCGTGATATACCCCACCTGTGCGGTATCTCCGCCTTGGTCTCCTCCAAGTAGCGAAATTGCTGGGTAAGCAACGGGGCTTCCGCTAGGGATAAAGATGATTGAAGTGAATGTGTCATGTTCGATAGCTCGAATAAGAGGTTTCCACCATCGACAAGATTTGTGCGCCGAATTGATTACTGCTCTTTGGTTAACTAACTTGTTAAAGAGTACATGTTGGTTGCATTTAAGAGAAAGATTCCAGGAAAGATTAATAAGCGCGTACTCCCTTATATATTACACTCATCCACTAGTTGGTTTCAGAAGTTCAGAAAGGTTTTGGACTTCTTGGATGAACATATGATGTTGCATTCTTCAATTTTAATTTTTTCAAATTGTTTTTTATTAATCAAAATTAATTTTATTAGATATAGACTCTCTAATTTGTATTAATGCACTCTGTTCGATGGCAGATCATATAGTATTGATTACTTTTGCTACATGTAATCTGAGTTTCGGTTATGTTAATCAGTAGGAGGAGAAACGTTTGTCATTAAAACAAGAACTTAGTTTTGGAAATTTGTTCATCCTCCTCGTAGCCACAATTAAATTTATTGCTTCCAACGCTGTCATAAAGTGACAATCTGTTGAAACTTTCCAATGTACAGAGGATGTTATGGATGTGGAATGCCGTGCATGTCATTTATTCGGATTCTTAAATCGGTGATTAAGTACCTGTTTTCTTGAGCTTTAAGGTTCTTGCTTCGGCCTGCCGTGGCATATGAAAACGCGTAATTTTAGTACTAGTGCATTGCTACTAACAGCCATTAACAGTCGTATGTGCACAATGTTAGCGGCCGAAACTAACTGTAAGTTACTCTAAACTTCACTGATATTTGAATTATTTTGATAAGTAGTCTAAAAAATTAAATCCCTCCGTTCAGTTTATCGTAGCGACTGAAGTTCAGTTTATCGTTCTTAGCTCTGAAGCCGTGAAGGCTATTGAATGGCTAGTCTACATCTGTCAAGATATAAAAATATAGTAAATTTATAAAACTCGCTTTTCTCTACTAAATTAGGAGTACTATGTATGTATTACGTATATTCGACGTAACACACTCTACGCAGTACGCAGAGATACATAATTCCAGTTGCAAGTTAAAAGTTAGGGAGAAGGTCAGCAACTATAGTGCTGCGAAGTTTCTCATTTCATTCGTAACTCACCATTCGTAAACCTTTTGGATTTTACCAATATAAAACGTAAAATCACTGTGGTTCACTAAAGCATGGTAACATTTTTTTCGCTGTCTTTTTTCAATGCGTAAATACTTTGTGATCCATTGCAGTGTAATCCAGTGGATGAAACAGCGTTGTTTCACATTGAAATAAATAATGGCATATTAGACTGATGAAGCAAAAAATACTTCCTGTGTATAGTTTATTAATAACTGATTAAAAAGCAAAAACTGAAGCATTATATATGATACTTATAACACTGTGTAATTCAATGTTACAAATCTGTGTTATATAATTCCGATAAATTTTAACGCGTGAAAATGCGTAGCATTGTCTCTTATACTAATTGCACTGTGTGTTGTCTGATACCAACTGAATAATAATGATTCTCAATCTAATGTAATTCGCACATATGATATGAAAACATTTTATCACTTTGTAGCAATGTCTCTGGTTATACTTGCACAATGTGATTCAGCGTTATGTTTCAGTGAATAAATTAATCCGTGTCGCGCAATATACGGCTTTACTGAACGTAAAAGGATTTTTTACCAAGACCGGGTCACAGCGGTTGCACAATCGGATGTTGTTGTTTTCTCGGTTTTGTTTTTTCATGTTTTTCATTATTTTTCATGTGCCGCAAAGTAGATGTTCAGCTTTTGTCGCTACATTCCACTAGAATATTTACAATTAATTAGTGAAAAATGTGAAAATTTGACAAAGAAATACAATACATGTGACCTCATTGATCTTTGCACTTAAAAAATTCGCTGAGTTCATTTCGCTAACTATAACGTCCCGCACTCGCACTTACTCTCGCTCTCGCTCTCGCTAGTCGACAACCGTGTTCGATAGACCGACTGCAACTGGCAAAATAAAACGAAGCAATGAACAAATGACCGTAGGTAAGCGTCTAATCTATTTTTTAAGAAGCGAAACGCGTCCAGGAACTAAGTTTCCCTAGGTCATCCACAAAAATAAAACACAATTTCATGGGCAATGTTTATTGTAGCAGATTCAGCCCTTGTAACATTATTTACCACATAATCACCATCACAACTGAGACATTCGTCTTACCGAAGAATCAACATTTGTATCCATGTATCTGCCGCCGTCAGAAGTGGAAGACCATATATAAATCCAAGACAATGAACGTGGACTAGATTGTTCAATGTCTCACTAATTTGCTAATTGCCTTTGCGGAAAGTAGTAAGCTGAAGTGCTTGTTAATTAGTTAAAGTAGTGAAGTCAGAGTGAACAGTAATAAATTTGACAGTGATAAAGTGAACAGTATTACATTTTCTTATTTTGTGTGTAAATAGCGTCTGTATAAGGAAGTTCCCGAATTGGGTTCTCGGGAATTCTCCCACTTTGTAACCCACCCTGCAACCGAAGGCACTTGCCATCTACGGAATTGTAACGAATTATAATAATAGAAATAATAGTAGTAATAGTAATAATATTAATATTAATAATAATTATATTAATAATAATATTAAAAATAATAATACTAGTAATAATAATAATAATAATAATAATAATAATAATAATAATAATAATAATATAGTTCGCATCTCCCCTTCGGCGATTTCCCATTTTTTCGTACATTTCAAAAATTGACTGTCCATTCAGCATTACGCGTACAACTGTAATGTACAGTTGCAGGTGTCTGTCAAGCATGGTACCTTTCCCAGACGGGAGACTTATAAAACAGGGATACAAACGTTGATCCTACGATTTGACAAATGTCTCAATTCAGATAGAGTTTATTTCAAAAAAAAAATCAAACACTGCTGTAACTGCAACAATAAAGTTTTTCCATGAAATTATATTTCTTTTTGCTGACAACACAGAAACGTACTTCCCAGATGCGCCTGGTATTATTAATATTTAGCGCTTGTACTACAAAACAGGATAATAGGTGCAAGAGATAATACATGTAGGGACATCTAGAGCTTTCATTTAAAGAAAATATCACTAAATTTGGTTGAATAGAAAGCTCAAAAGACTTCCTAAATAAAAACACTCAGTATTTAATATATAAATTTAATAGAAGCTATTGACAATATGTTTAATATGGAGAAATTAAATTATTACTGCCCCCTTCATTTTTTCGTAAGTCATATAACAACTCAGTATATTCTTGTACTACAAACAACAGTAAATCAATTAGAGAAAAAAACAAAACGTTCTGAACACGTTTCCTCGCTGACATATCGACCGCTGAATATCTATAATTGTTATTTGCACAACTCACATTAAGACATGAACCACAACATCTTAAGTGACCCCGTGCTCCACCCCACAGGCCACTTTGTACGCGCCATAAAAAGGCACACGTCCTGCAAGGCCCGGTGCTCGAAAGCTCGAGAGGGCCCACAACGCTTAATATAGGAACGAAATAATCTGAGAGGTCATCAGCGTCATCTATATCGTGCATCCGCAAAAAGCGCAGAACCCGTTGGACAGGCGGCGGTCGAGGAGGCTGGACGTTCGTGTCAGAAACACACACACAAACTCTCACAAACACACGTACTCTCCCATACATACATATATACTAACACACACACAGACACACACACTCATACACACTCATACACACTCACATACACAGTCACACACACACACACACACACATGCCCACCCATCAGCGCCGATGCCGGGCCGCGGCCGGGCCTCAGGCAAGGCTCGCCCCGTGGAATGCGCTACAATATGAATAGGCCGCACAATCAAAGGCCATTTATTACCTAATGGGCAGGGTCCGGGAGGGCGGCGGCGGCGGCGGCGGCGGCGGTGACGGAGGCGGCGCGCGCCCGGCCGGCCGGTCGGTCGGTCGACGCGGCGCGGCGCGGCCCGCGGACCAGCACCTGCCGCACGCACGCATGCACGCACGCACGCACGCAGCGCGGGCGATGGCCCCGCAATCTCGCCGCCCTGCGCCCGCCGCGCCGGCCTAGGCGGCGCACTTGGGGAGGCCGGGCGCGGAGGTCATGACCCCCAGGAAGTGCGTGTGTTGATGTTTGGATTGGAAGCGCGTCTTACTCCTTCTGGAATAATAATAATAATAATAATAATAATAATAATAATAATAATAATAAGAAGAAGAAGAAGAAGAAGAAGAAGAAGAATTTTTATTATTTTTAGTTTTGTTACATTATTATTATGAATAATAATATAACCAATGTAAAATGTAGAGAATAATAAATCATACCAGGTAACACACTGTGAAAGGGAACACTTCGAGAAACCAATCGCAAAGAATTCTCAAAAAGTTAATACTGATTTCAAAGAATGAGCAATGCGTCTTCCCTTACAACGCTAATACAAAACAAGATAAGAGACGGAACAAATCTATCCCCGAACCCAATCTCACGTAAACAATCATCGTAGTGTTTGTTGCGCGGTTTGGGCCTTCTGACCTTCCTTGCAAGATGCAAGGAAAATTATTTCGTTTTTACTAAGTGATGCATCACTGTATAAAAAAGAAAATTGCGTATCCTACGTCGTAATGACCTAATCAACTATTAACTCCTTCCCGTGGTTCGATCTAATGATCCAATCTCAATCAATACAACAGTCAAAAAAACAGTTGTCCCATGAATAATTACGGTTGGTACGAAAATCACTTGCCATTGAGACTCGTCTGTATGTGCTTTTATTATAATAAAAAATGTATTATTTGTGTTTCCTCAGGGCGTATTATTTGTGTGTTCCGTACTTAATAAATTTACCATTAATAAATACTTTTTCAATTGAAAAATATTCGACTTCTCGAATTGCCATTGGCATCAGTAAGGTTTTCTGGTGTTTATATAACTCGTAAAGAAAAAACGCAACCAATATTAAGGGTGAATGCTCTCACCCTTACGTACACTTTCTTGCCATTCTCTGAAATCTCTTTTCATTTGCAGTCAACAAGTCAGGTTTGAAATATTCCTGCAAAGAGCAATATCTAAAATGTCCATTTTCGGTTCAAAAATGTGGACAATTTTTCTGATCTAGATAATGTAAGCATTTTTGTATTGGCTATAAAAAAGACAAAAGAACTACGTCTAATATAATCGTCAGCATTAATTTATGGTCTACATCCCGAATGTTGGCAAGCATTCGTTAGCAGCCGGCCTCTGGCTCTTTACCGTCTTAAAAACGCCGGTATCACTTTCCTCCCTTTGCCTTCAGGCAAGACACGCTCGTCTTCCACGCTTTGGGACATCGAAAGTTGTAATACAACTCTGGCAACGAGACACGACTGGTTGGCAGATTAGTAGGTTTTATGCCTGCTTCTCTTTATGTCATCACATTCCTGTTTTCCTGAGCAGGTAACCCCTCGCATTCCCTGTGCATTTAAATCACACTAAAACGAGATGACGTATTTTTATGTACTTTCCTTTATGAAGATTAAAAACATGAAATGGCAGTTCCTTGAAGCACAATTAATGTTTTTGTGTTTTTCTCCGTGACAGTGACAAAGAGAGTGTGCGAAAACTTGCAACACATCATTTTTTTATTACCTTTATAGTTTTCTTTTTCGCAACACTTTTACTTGAAGATATTATTTTATTATTAAAGATATTCTTACCCATGAATATTCCTTAAACATATTTGGAGTTTCTTCTACATTGTGAAATTACGCGTGGTGGGCGTATAACGGGTTGCATCTGGCTTTAGTAAAAAGGAAATTCCAGATTAAGTGATTATTTACTTAGGATCCGATTATTGCGATCACACGTATATAGTACACAAATTATGTGTACGTGATCACTTTATGTCACATTATGGGAACCAACATAACTATCTGTCATATTCAGGGTACCTCAGAGTAAATGTTACAAATTTTGTCATTCCTTGGAAAAGTATTGAGGTAAAGTATTGTACAGTGTTACCAGTGTACAGTACTCAGTTATACATCAGTATACTTAAGGATCATTTGAATTATTTTAATATTATTCACAAGTACAAAAATCAGGAGAAAAGCAACGAACAGATGTAGAGGTTTTTTTCATTTCTGAACAGAACAATAGGAGATTGGTAGTGATATTATTTAAACGTAACGTTTATAATGTAAATAATTTATTCACCTCTGGCAATCTTGTACACGTAAATGATCACAAGTATTGGCAGAAGTAAAGTATAGAATATTATTCTGCAATATTTGTAACATACGTGTTTATATAAATGAACTATGTACTGTCAACGTTCCACTAATTCAATCAGTACTTTTTGTATTATTCTTTATTGGGTAAGATTTAGAATATTGTTGTAAGTTTATTGAGTTTGTAACTTACCACCAGGTAAGAGTCTACTATCTACATATTCAGTCAGCATACTACTACTACAAGCACCTATTATTAATGTTATTATTATTATTATTATTATTATTTATTATATTTATTTAAATGTAACTTCAAATTAACTTCTCCCCATAGCACGACATACACGATTTTAACGGTTTTTGACGTAAATAAATAAATAATAATAAAAAAATTAAATTATTATTATTATTATTTACTATATTTCTTAATGGAAAACTCACATGAGCGAACAGTGGACGAATCTCCCGGCGCGTGTGACTTGGCAGTGCCTCTGGCCGGGCAGACCGCGTTCCGCTTGCCGCTGACCGCTTCCTGGCGGCAAGAACAATTAATGAATCCGGTTACGGAGCCGTTCCATCGGTCAGCAACCGCGCCGCGCTGCGCAGCTCCGTGTCGGCAGCGTCCACGCGACCGCCCGCCCGCCCGCCTCATTATGTGGGATTGCCCTCGACGCCCCACTCTCTACGTGTCACTCCTCGCCTCACCGCGGCGCCGCGCCGCGCCGCGCCGCCCCGCCACGCCCCACCCCGCCACGCCCCGCCCCGCCCCGCCACGCCACGCCCCGCCACGCCACGCCACGCCACGCCACGCCACACCACGCCCCGCCACACCACGCCCCGCCACCCCGCCCCGCCCCGCCCCGCCCCGCCCCGCCCCGCCAAGCCACGCTTCGCTGCGACGGACGGCTCCCGTCGCTTGCGGGCAGGGCGCTAATTTACGCGTTTCGCTTTCATATTACTACATTGTAGCTGCGGCGGCCGTTGTTCCCACTCATTAGGTGGTTCAAGAGGCACAGGTCGTCTTAATCGCTTGATTCGTGGACGACAATTTCGAATACTTATTTGTGGTATTAGCATACTATTCCGTACTACTCACTTGCCTGCCCGAAATTTTCTTTCGCACAAACACCTTGACCTTCTTCTGTTTCTCTTTCGGTGCTTCTTCTGTGGCGTCTTTGCCGGGGCAAATAATTACAGACGTGAACGGCTTGTAAATATTTAGTATTTATTAGAATAAAGATATTCCGACACCATAACACTATATACAATATTTACAATTGAAGTTAACCGTTACAAGAAGGAACTTTCCCTGGTTACCACCACCGCTGGCCCGATAATTAATTACCCTCCCCGGTGTGATGCACCAGTACCTTACGCGAGCATACATGCGAGTATGCCGCACCTGCTGTCACGACGTAGCACGCCGGCTTCGATTCCCCGCCTCGGTAGCCTATGCATTACAATGCAACGCCGCGCACAACCCTCACGACGCCCTACCGACGCGCTCACCTCTGAAGAATCATAAGAATAGAAGACTGCTTTCAAATCGGTTTCTGCTTATATACCCTCCGGCAAGTTTGACGGAAGCGCGTCACCCGCAGTGTCTGCCAGCGCTCCTCCGCCGGATTTGGGGTTTCCAAACCTGCCTCCACGACCCGCATTCCTATGTGCAGCCCCGCGTCACTTCCGCCAGGGCTGTCCACATGGCTACTATAGTGCGTTTGTACTGGCGACAGATATGACGCCACAAACTCCTCTATACCCCCCCGGGAATTTTCGTCGCAGTTGCAATCAACACAGAAGGAAAATTCCACAAGTGTGAAAGTCCTAGGCCGATCGGCTCACATTATATACAACTGCGCCTGACTTGGCTAATTACACAGATAAAGAAACAAACAGAGAAGGCCCTACTAACCTACCCCATTGACATATTTTTACTCTACATTGTACATTGTACTTGAAATATTAAAAATCTTGCCGTACGGTCGGTCCCTCTTATGCATTGTTAAGAATTTTCAGCCTGGTGTGGTAACCTCAAATAACCATAGTATGTTCCTTTTCCTTTTACAACCCAATTCTTGAATTAAATTAATTTCGTACAATACACCCACTACCAAAATGACACATACAATATTACCAATATAGCCACAAACATTACATCAATAAACATTCAAAATCATATACAGTTCTATACACACAAACTGACACACTGAATGACAAAACCCTATACAGTGATAAATGCACAAAAAAAACAAACAATAAACTAACATTTACCCTGTTTTACATTTAAAACCACATACAGTGATACACTTAAATGGAACAAATAAACAATTTTTACATCTCTCTCTTGAAGGATTGTACAAAGTTTTCTTCTTGCCAGAATGAATATAAATGAATACAAAAGTTCATGATATTTGCTGGAAACTATTCTTTCGTAGGTTTCTTGGGAAAAGTTTACTGAATCTTGACACAACACAACAAACATCACATTCACTTATACATCATTCTTCTTGCACTATTTGTTTTGCACTGTGTTCCAGTGTTTTCGGCGCACACGTATCGGCCTTGCCGGGTGCAGTGTGCCCCTCTGCAACTTCAGACACTGTCTGGCGCTCATTTTCAAACACCCTACTGAGAATATCAGCATTTACGTTTAATATCCCTTTCCTATGGCTTATGATAATGTTGTAATGCTGAATCGCCAAAGCCCACCTAAGCAATCTAGGATTATTCCCAGCATTCTGTTGTAACCAGACTAACGGGTTATGATCCGTTTCTATCTTTAGCAAAACATTACCGTCTAAATAGTAACGCAACTTCCCTAAACCCCAAATTAAAGCAGCACACTCTTTCTCCGTGGTGCTCCATTTTAATTCCCCGTCTGAGAATTTTTTACTGAGAAAAAGAATCGGATTTTCATTTCCTTCCTGATCTAACTGTGATAACACAATGGCTGCTCCCCTAAGTGCCGCATCACATTGCAGTAAAAATGGCTTACTAAAATCAGGTGCATGTGTGACTGCCCCCTGACACAGTGCGTCGCGAAGCTGTATAAACGAGTTTTCGCACTCTTCCGACCACCGGATTTTGCCTTGCCTATGTGTTCCCCTCAATAGATCAGTGAGCGCAGCTGATTTCTCCGAGAAATTTCTGATGAACCGTTTATAATACGATATCAGACCTATAAATTTACGGATTTCCTTTTTTGTCGTAGGCCGTGGATATTCCTTTATAACTTGAACTTTGGCTTCATTAGGTCTCATCAGACCACTACCAATCTCGTATCCTAAGAACGTAACCGATTTCCTAGCGAACTTACATTTCGCCGGTTGCACACGTAAATTGGCCTCACGTAACTTTTGGAATACGATTCTGAGATGTTTGCAGTGATCATCCCAGTTGTCGCTAAAGATTGCAATGTCGTCCATATATGGGACGGCGAACTCCGCGCAATCTTTCAGTAATGCCTCCATAAGCTTGCTGCAAACATATGGTGCATTTTTGATGCCGAAAGGCATCCTGAGGGGTTTATAAGACCCGAATTTCGTCGTAAAGGTGGCATACCGTTGAGCGCGCTCGCTCATTTGGATCTGCCAAAATCCTTTACATAAGTCCGTTGTGGTTATGATTTTGGCCCTCGCAACTGTTTCAATTCGCTCGGCTAAACTCGGAAGCGGAAAATATTCCGTACGAATAACCTGATTTAACTTGCGGTAGTCAATACATGGCCTGGGTTTTTTTCCGGGTGCTTCCACCAAAATCATAGGGGATGTGAAATCCGAATCTGAAGGCTCGATGATACCATCCCTTAGCATTTTCGCGATTTCTTCCTGGAGGATTTTTGTTTGGCGATGTGACGTGCGATACGGAGCGCTCCTCACTCTAGCATTTTCGTCCAGCAATTCAATGTCCATCTGAACGTTCTTTGTGAGCCCGGGCCTATCAGAAAAGATGTCCCTAAACTCAATTACAAGTTCTCTCAGCCTTTCACTTCCTTCCGGCTCCATTTCTGTGCCTGCGAGCATTGCCTCTACATCAAATTCCTCCGGTTCTAATTTTAAGGCGTATTTCTCTATTCCGTCCTCCATAAATTCACCTATTTCTTGATCGACAATAAAGTTAACATACTCTGTCCTTTGTACATATGCTTTGATCATATTGACATGATATACCTTGCCTGTACTTTTGTTCGGCATTTGTATGACGTAATTCGTGTCAGACACCTTCTCTACTATCTCTCCCGGTCCTATCCATTGCACAGATAATTTACGTACCTTGTTCGGAGCAAACACTAATACTTTGTCTCCTACATTAAATGTGCGTGTCACTGCCTTCTTATCATACCAGGTTTTTCTTTTCACCTGAAGTGCCGATAGTTTTTCATGAGCTGCATCTCTAATTACTTTTAATCTATTCGCCAGACGAAATATATACTCCGTTACCTCGCTACTTTCCGGCTCTACTCCAGAGAGATTCTCGTAAAGCAACGTAATAGGAGTCCTTAAATTCCTACCAAATACTAATTCTGCGGGCGAGAATCCAAAACTTTCGTGAAAACTTGTTCTTAAAGCGAACAATATGGCCGGGATCTGTTTTTCCCAGTCAGTTCCAGCTTCCAGACACAGAACTTTGAACAGCCTATTCATAGTACTATGTACACGCTCAACCGGATTGGTCTGCGGATGATAAACTGAACTATGGATCAATTTAATTCCGAATTTATTTGCGAATTCTGCCATCAGCGTGCTTCTGAAGCACGGGCCTTGATCCGTTTGAATTTCCCGCGGGAAACCGGTTCTGCTGAACAACTGCAAAAGCGCATCAATTACAGTAGGAGTTTGAAGATCTGGAATCGGTATTGCTTCGGGGTACCTCGACGCAACGCAAATAGCAGTAAGTACGTGGACATTTCCGGTACTGCTTCTCTGAAACGGGCCTATCGTATCTAAATTTAATCGCGAAAAGACCTCTCTTATAGTGGGGACCAACACTAAAGGTGCCTTCTTCCGATCACCACTATGACCTACGCGCTGGCAGCTGTCGCATGAACGCACAAATTGCTCCATCTCTTTAAAACAATTTGGCCAGAAGAAGTGCTTAGACAAATTGTTCTTCGATTTAGCGATTCGTAGATGAGCACTGACAACTTCATGACAAATCCTTAATATAGGCCCACGAAATTTACCGGGCACAACTAACATTTCATAAATGTCGCCCTTTTTGCTCTTCCGTTTCTTAAATAATAATGAATTCCTAACAAAATAGGTATCTCTTTCCGATTCTGCTCTTACATCCTTATACTTTTCAAACAAAGTATTTACACTCTCATCTTCCTTCTGCGCCGCGCTGAATTGTTCCGTATTTACCTTCAACATTTCCGCGATCGGCACTGCCAATTCTAATTCTTCTCCGTCTGCTAATAGACAGAATTCCGGGAATTCCTCCGACGGCTCATGCTCGTCTTCGCCCGGCTTTTCTGTGCGGTCGCCTTCCGCCTCCGGCAATTTTACCTGCGAATTCCCCGAATCCTCTGCTTTTGTTCTGCCTTCTGCCGCAGCCTTACTGCGCGTCATAACCATGTTCACAGTTTGTTCTTCTACTAAGCCCTGTTTAATATCCTGCAGAAGTTGATACGTTCTGTTACTTAATAGATAATAACTAAGTTGATTTTCCTTCGGCACTATAGCGGCCCTAGTGATTACACTACCTAATTCTGAATTTAGGCGAATATCCGCCACCGGCAAATTAATGGCAGTTGAATGAAGCGGCTGTTTGATCCAGACCGATTCGCCCGTATAATCACGATCTGTGACTAGATTCGCGGATACTAGATCAAATGACGCGCCCGTGTCTCTCAAGATCTCAGTCGGCTGTTCATTCACGGTCCCTGCCACAATGTGCTGCCTCAAGAATTCCCTTGCCTCGGGTTCACACACGTGATTTACTTGATTGCCCTGTTTCCGCGGACAGTTCTTAATCAAGTGCGTTGTCGACTGACATTCATAACACTTGCGGACATAAGGTGCCTCGAATTCTTTCTTCGCGCTATGTTTCTCTAACCCATTAGTACTTCCTGCCGTCTTGGGGGCCACGTGAGGAGCAACAGGTGCCCTGTTGTTTCCATGTTCTTTCCGGAATGTTCTTTCCGGCCGGAAAGATGGTAACTGTGGCTTCTTCCACCCTTGCCGCGCATTCTCGTACGCATCTAGTCTTTTCGCGAACTCAAGCGGATTCGAAAATTCGGCCCATTTATCCACAAAATGTTCCCGCATATCCCCTGGAACTTTATGCTTCATTTGATCGGCCACGATCAAATTCAATAAACCCTCGAATGTGTTTATTTTAAGTCCCGCTACCCACTCTCTGGCATAGTTTAACAATTCCCTCGCGAATATGCTCCAAGTCGCTCCGTTTTTGCTATGTTTCCTAAACAGTTGCCGGAATTTCTCGGCATCAAACCGGTACAATTCTAATAATTTCAATTTCAGCTCCGCATAATCTAACGCTTCTTCTTGTTCATCTAAAGTAAGCCATGTGTTAACATTATGCGGAAGTAATCCTATTAAATTCACAACCCAATCTTCTTCGCAGATTTTCAATTGCCTGCACTGGCTTTCAAACGCGCTCAGATAAGAAGTGATGTCGTCCTGCTCTCCTTTAAATCTACCAATTATTTGGCCTATTCTAATATATTCTCTCGCGTGTTCCGAGCGCGCTTCCGAACGAATCTCAGAATTTGTTTCGCCCGTCTGGGCATTTTGCACTCGCGCAAGTTGTAACTGATATTCCCTTTCTTCTAATATTCTCCTATCCTCCTCTTCTACCTTCTTATCTCTTTCGTGCTGTTGCCCCAATTCCTCCGTTAATTCAACGGAATAATCCTCATGCTCTACTATTAATTTCTTTAGAGTCGGATTTGTTTCCGATCCATCTAATTCTATTCCTAAATCCCTGGCGATTCGGATCATTCCCTCCTTTCGAAATCTCAGTAAATGCGCCATTGCTTTCAAACAGTGCCCTACGCGTTGCAAAAGAACACACTTACCCTCAGCTTCCACTGCTTGCACGTGGCTGCTTCCTGCTGCTTATGCGTGCACGTTCGGCGCTGACGGATGTCGTGATGAGATGGATGGATTGGCTGCAACTCGTCCTTCCTTCCCGTCCTTCCTTCCCGTCCTTCCTTCCCGTCCTTCTGCTTGAAGTTTCGCCCCGCCGGTGTACTCGCACGTTTTCGTTCGCGTTTTACTTTATTTCGCGCACTATGAATATTTTTACGTCGAAACTGTTCCCTGGCTGAGCCTGCTCGCTCGCCCACTATTTAATCTTTCTCCGGCGGATACCTGCGGCCAAATTTACTTTCACTTCCGCGTGCCCGATCCGCTGTTCTGGATGACTGTCCCGCTGGTACTAAGCGCCCTACCTGCTGGGTGTTTTGTTCGTTTCTATAGCTGTTGCTACACTACCGACCGAACCTTGAACGTGAACCGCAGAATTCTATTCCTCCTACGCTCACTAATTACCCATGGACGGATGAAGCCCCTTACTGGCGTAATTATTCTACCTGCCGTTCCTGGCGTGCTTCCGTGTGATGCTGCCTACCACAGACAAACACCGCACATACACAACTGCGTGGTCGTTTACTAACCACAAACTGCTTGCTTGAACCGCTACATACACTACACTTGCGTGGTAGTTCCTGAACCGCTGCCTACACTATAACTACGTGGTAGTTCTTGAACTGCTGCCACCATTCTACACCTACGTGGTAGTTCGTGATCCGCTGCATACACTACACGTGCGTGGTAGTTCCTAAACCGCTGCTTACACTACACGTGCGTGGTAGTTCCTAAACCGCTGCTTACACTACACGTGCGTGGTAGTTCGTTAACCGCTGCCACAATTCTATGTGCGTGGTAGTTCGTTTACCGCTGCCACCATTCTATTCCTCCTACGTCTGTGGCGTCTTTGCCGGGGCAAATAATTACAGACGTGAACGGCTTGTAAATATTTAGTATTTATTAGAATAAAGATATTCCGACACCATAACACTATATACAATATTTACAATTGAAGTTAACCGTTACAAGAAGGAACTTTCCCTGGTTACCACCACCGCTGGCCCGATAATTAATTACCCTCCCCGGTGTGATGCACCAGTACCTTACGCGAGCATACATGCGAGTATGCCGCACCTGCTGTCACGACGTAGCACGCCGGCTTCGATTCCCCGCCTCGGTAGCCTATGCATTACAATGCAACGCCGCGCACAACCCTCACGACGCCCTACCGACGCGCTCACCTCTGAAGAATCATAAGAATAGAAGACTGCTTTCAAATCGGTTTCTGCTTATATACCCTCCGGCAAGTTTGACGGAAGCGCGTCACCCGCAGTGTCTGCCAGCGCTCCTCCGCCGGATTTGGGGTTTCCAAACCTGCCTCCACGACCCGCATTCCTATGTGCAGCCCCGCGTCACTTCCGCCAGGGCTGTCCACATGGCTACTATAGTGCGTTTGTACTGGCGACAGATATGACGCCACACTTCGCCTAGTCTCACTCTCATGTACACAATTCTTGTTTGTTTTCCTTCCAGATATCTGGCTCTCCTTGCTCAATTACTACTGAAA
Source organism: Gryllus longicercus (assembly GCA_038098605.1). Classification (NCBI taxonomy): domain Eukaryota; kingdom Metazoa; phylum Arthropoda; class Insecta; order Orthoptera; family Gryllidae; genus Gryllus; species Gryllus longicercus. The sequence continues at coordinate 493,126 of JAZDUA010000759.1, forward strand.
CGTTTCTCTTCTTCTTCTTCTCTCTTTCTACCTTTTCCGTTCCTTTTGGTTATTTTTTTTCTCCAAATGTTCATCTATATTTTTTAAAATCTTCTTACAATTTGTTTATGTAGTGTAATAGAGACGCTATAAATTATATATTGACTTGTGTTAAATACTAAAATATCAATTGATTTCCTTCGTTGTTATTATTATAAATTTCAAATGACAGATCTTGAATGTAATAAATGTTAATGTGCATCGGAATAAGTAAAAGACTGTGCGCACCTATCACACATTAACTGCCATCTCAATATTCTCATGTGATATCATAGACGAATGTTGCATTGCTCCTTTTTGATAGTATACTACCTTAATGTTTCTTAAACTCTGTCCTTGTCTTTCTTAATTTCCATTTTTCAACGTAACTCTTTCCCGTTCCTTCATTTCCTTCTCCTCTACATCTTATTTCCTCTTTTTTCTTTCTGTCTCCTGTTATCATTCAATAGATACCAAAATTCTTAGCAAGCATCACTAGTTATTATTATGCCACATCATTTTCTCGTCCGTAGTCCTCTTTGGTGTTTTTTCGTCTCCGACATCGCTGACCTCGCTTCTCATTTATTAGCATTCCGGCTTCCCTCCCACCTGTCCACGCAATAGCCTGAGGCAGTTTCAGTGGCTCGGGGCGGGAGCGAAACCATCAGAGTCAACCGACCGTGCCGAAACACAGCCTTTCGCGTGTCCGTGTCCACGAAATCGCAGATCCTTGCATCCATTAACGCCCACCTAAAGTAGACTGCATTCCTCCTGCGTAATCCCCTCTCATATGTCAATCAGGACGCTTAAAGGTCGGTACCCAGATATTAACTGGAACCGCAAACTTAAATTGCACAAAAACAAGTTCCGATACTTCCACTTTCGTGACCTTCCTAGTCGCGGCAGCTGGCAGCACTTTTGCCCGTGCCGCCTAGCAGCGGTGTGCGAAGGGTTGCCTATACCAAGGGGTTCCACCGTAAAGATAACTGATTCAATAGCTGACTATATTGCAATATTCAATTCCTGCGACTTGCACAACTAAAATAACAGTAGAAAAGTTACAACAGAAAAGTACAACATATGGGTTTTGTGGAAAATCGACCCCCACCCCAAATAAGTGTTTGAAGGTATTCAGTGTTTATTCTTCGACAATAATTAAATGAGAGAAGTTTACAAATTCTATAAGAATATAACCACTATTCGATGTAAACGCAGAATTAAACATATTCCTCAAAATGGTATTGAAATGTTTCAAATTGAGCGAGATCTGGACATGAACGTGTGTTTTAGTGGACTACAGCAGGAAATGATGTTCTCCAAGATAAATTAAATAATGCACCACATATAACTACAATCACTGATTTTTTGTAAAGGAAGAATGTTTCAAAATATTTCTGGAAATTGAATGTAGAGTGTAAACGCTAATTTTTTGCATTTAGAAACAATATTCGAACTTAATACCTTATCACAAACTATAACCACATATTCACACATTCTCGCGCTAGACATTATGTGGACTACATTGTATACATGTATTGTAGAGGGTCTACACACGACCGAAGGACGTAAAGAACTAATGACGCAATATTATTGACAAATGACGCGTTATTCTATTCATTATAAGCTATTTTTCGAATTTAGTATTTTTTCTATAATACATTTAATAAGAGGAAGCAATTACACTCTTGGACCCCTCCCCTTCATTTAAAACAAATTACGGAAATTGCTCGATTAGAAAGTTCGAACTACTTTCTAAACGAAAACCTTTGGCATTTTAAATATAAAAATTGAATGTTTACAATGAAACACTGTTAAATTTTCCGTCAAAATCAGAGGAATACAAGCAAGTACGTACATCAGTAAAGACATGTCAAATCTTCAGTAGGATCAAACACTTATCCTGCATGTAATCCGCAAACCTGCGTCTGTCCATCCATTATTCACGGCTAAACCTCTTTTGGAGCACTATTCCGGGCAAGTGACGCGCCATGCAACGCGGACTGTTCATTGGAGAAGAAATAGCCAATTTTAGGTTCCTTCTAAAAACATTTTAAGAGAATTCTCGAAATTCTGAATTTTTGGAAGTTTTAAACACCTAAAAAGCGTGTTGGGGACTCCTAGACATCTAGAGAGAAGTTTTCTTTCGGCTAAATGCACCAATTAGCACTACTCTTGGCCAAAACCTAGAATAATATTCTGGAAGAACATGAAGAATGTAAGATACTATCCAAGGATGACCGAGTCAGTAAGAAACAATTATGCATCAAATTCCTTGTTAAGAAGTTGCAAAGCACCAATAAAAAACTTTAATATTAAAATACCTCCCGGAGGAGCCACACTAAGCTTGCTTGGGTCTCGTTTCATTCAACTGCAGAACGCATTGCGCTGTTTCCTCAGACACAATGACGTATCAACTTGAAAGTCAATGAATAATCACATCAATAATACGAAAATCAATTAATATTAATACGTAGAAATATGAGATAACTGAATAATACTACCAAAGTGAACATTAATTAAAGACTATTATAAACAACAAATTTTGAATATCGGTGATGGAAAATAAAGATGCAAAGGAATTATGGCAATGCGAGTTTTGACCAACCAAGAGCGGATTGTGCAAGGGACAATAACGCGAGTTTTGATATTCGACCTGAGGGACAAACTCGAAGACGGACATGTAAGAATGGTGGTGATAGAGGTGACCAGCGGACAGAAAATGGAACCTTAGAAGGTGGCAAAAGAAAGATTTAGCCGCGTACAAGGTTGGAAGATTGCAAGACTGTGAGAAGGTCGAGTTTGATTAATCATCAAATGCGGCTCAGGGCATCAACTGATGTTACTACAGTGAGTCTGAGCGGGAGGTCCTTGGTTCAAGTTCCGACGGTAGCAGGATTTTCGACTCTTGTTACATAGGTGTATAAATCAGGCGCTGTCTGGAAGAGAATGTTCCGGCTGTTCTGATCGGACGTTTTCCGTGGTTTCTCTGATCAACATCAGGCGAATGCTGGAGTAGTACCCTAACAAACGGGACACGGGCACGCACGATCATTAATTTATCTTCCGTATCCTATTCTTACCCCTTACACACTTACACTCACATGAACTATAATATCGCACTTACCTGGAGCTTTGAACTTGCCCTGGCTGGTGAGGTACCCCGATGGGGGGAGATACATCGTGGGGAAAATCCCCACAAGCCGATGAAGGTCGGCGCCGAATCTCGCCAGAGAGCGAGAGAAGATCACCGCCACCTCCTGCAAAGAAAACATGCACTACACTTACAGAACTAGTGACATTAGCAGATAAAGTGATCGAAATCACTAATCAATCAATCAAAGTTCGATTACGAAATGGCTCCTTCCAGACGGGTAGCGGAGCACCGACCCAACACGAAGGGGGAGTTGGAAGAGCGTGACGACATTAGTGAATGTGCCGTAGCAACGACACCACACAAACAATAGGGAGTTTTACCTCCCCCATGTAAAGTAGCGACAAGAGCGCTAACAGATAACGTGACGCACCTTTAAGTCGTAATGTTTTACCTATGGTCTAAGGTGCGACCTTATACCGTCATAAATAGAGCGCGCCTGTCTCTAAGATCACCTTACAAAAGGCAAAGTGGCCATCCAAAACAGGAAAGGTTCCTTGTTTGCAACTCTGATAAGCTGATTCTTGTATGTGAGGTAGGTACAATTCTTCTTTACAAACTCCACAAATCTGGCAAGAATTAACGGATAATGTTCGAAAAGTGACAGGAAAAATCCATGAAAAATAAGTTGAAATCATGTCTTCGTCTTACGTTGTCTTACCCTGTTATAAACGATCTTATTATACATTCTCTTCATTTTCACGAAAAGTCGATTCAAAATCCCAGACCGCATACTCATCGCGCAGTGCCCGAAAATCTTGCATAATGGAATTTGTTTCGTTCTTGAATCCAACCGTGGTTCAAATGTCATACTACTTGCCTACAATCTTTGATGTATTATGCAACTTCTTTGTTCAACGCTTGAAATGCTTCTTTTGTTATAATGCATAACGCAGTGACGCTTCTGAATCTCTTCTGAACGTTGTTTTATACGACCGTATAACGCCGTTAGTCACATGATCGACAGAGTTTAAGGCTGTCTCCTTAAAGGGACGCCACAACAATAGTGTGGCGAGCAAGGGAACATGAGTCGCACGCACGCGCACGGACGCGCACACACACGCAGACACGCAGACACACACACACACACACACGCACGCACGCACGCACACACAAGAAAGCCAACACCTTCAGATGGTATTTGCGCTCCGATATTTTGTAATACTTTTCTAATTTGCTCTTACTTTCCTACACAGTATTCTCTTGACAAAAGGCTGACCGATTATTTTGACTGTGGACTTGATTTCTGGACAAATAAATACCAGTTCATTGTGATTGTGAGTTAAAGACATTTTCCTTGTACAATGCACAATGTAATCGAAGAATTGAAGAATGTGTCCACGAGTGCGCAATGCCAGATTACATTATGTGCACAGACTACTAAGTGAAGTAGAGATGGAAGAACTTCGAAAATTGGAGTTTTTACGTGAAATTATTTAATTGAAGGCGAGCGTCCATTGGAATTGCGGATGAATTAGCTGTGAACCGTTTTATCCAAAGCGTTTGGTAGCTCTGATTTGTAATATGATTGACTGGCTTTCTTGGAAATAGAGTGGTCTATGGTACGAATTACAATGTGACTTTACACCACTTAAGAATTGATTAAAGTTTTTGTTTTATTACATCTGTTTTTACTAAAGATGTACTTTTATTACGCTGTACCTACACCGACAAATGACTCACAGACCACTCTAAAATGTATAGATGTTCCGATCAAACTTCCCACAACCTGTATTTTAGCCAAAATGTTTCAAAGGCTACTTTAGTTGCAGGCCAGAAGATTGGAATTAAAATTTGTATTTTTATACAATTTAGCGCTCTTATTTCTCAATTCCATTCATTTCCTCTTAGATAAATTCTGCTTTTTTAGAGGTAAAGTGGCGTGGCGTGGCATTGACACATCAGGTTGTTTAGAGATCAAGTAACTTCCTTTATTTATCTTTAGCATACAATTGGAATTGGTACAACAACGTGGTCATGTTTCCAATTTCACAGCATCTCTATTATTTCCTAACCCGTACTTTTCTTCTGTACGAAAGCGATAAGGACTAACGGAATCGAGTACACAAATCAGATTAAAAGATTATTTGTTAAATTCTTCATCAGATGAGCTTGCTGTAAAGAGTCATCAGGGTAGTATGAATTTTATATTCACGTCTACTTTACTTCGGAGCGGGTGACGCTAAGCGAGTTTTCCGTGAAAGAGAATGAGTGACAAGACAAAGGAGTGTTCTGATACTCGCTAAGAGAATGCAAATGACCCTAAATACCTTAAATAAATTTAATTTTATGATTTATGACAATTTTCAATTTTAAAAAGAACAAAAGTACTTCATTTTATATCAATTATTACAATTGGATTTAATTTACGATTCCAGAAATCTCGTTACATTAATTATGTGACCAGTAACGGCCATTAACGGACAATTTTTGACGGAACAAGTGACTTCTACGTCGATTTCATTGTGTATTTGTCACTCAGTTGTGTACAAAATTACATTTTTTGGCTATTCTGATATTTTTTCCCTAAGAGAGAGAAAGTTATGTATTGCTGCACGAGAAAACGACGAAATTTCGTCAGAAAAACGTTTATTCCAGGGCCTTGGTAACGAAAATGTGGATAAATCCAGTTGCTACATTTAGGGGGGTCCTCTGTAATGTGGTCCTCTGTAATGGCCAAAAGCCATTTTTTGATGGGTCCCTGAGACCTCGAAAAATCGAGTGGCGGCAAAACGTTTGTCCACCTGTGAACAACGCTAGCGTCCAAACCGTTCAGACGATTTGCTCCAAAATTAACATTCTCGAATCGATCTGACTAATGTTACGGTCCCTTAAATTTGAAACAGTTATTTCATTTTTGGGGGGTACTTTATATAAAGCCCCTGCAACATTTTCCAAATTTTCAAAAAAATGGCTCCATAATTTTTTTAAATAAAGTTTGTTGTTGGATAGTGTGAAGAACAATTAAGAGAATGCTGCAGGTCTCATGATCATTAAAAATCTGGATTTTCCTACAACCAAAATATCCTAGATATAAAATTATCTTCCTACATATAAAATATTAATGATAGAGATTTTTCCCTGACGAAATCTGTTTCTTAAAGATCGATTTTGAAACAAGCTCATGCACAATTGTTAGAAAATTTGAGAACGTTTCGCGTAATTTTGCAAGGAAATGCGAGGGAGAAAGTACGTATTGTTTTAGCACCATGCGTTTTTCAAGCTTTGGCTCTTCTGAGTACTCTATTCACAATTTTCAGCTTCATCTGTCAGGCAAGCACTGAACCTCTTCGCGGCCGTACAGGTTAAGAAAGAATTTTGAAATTAAACATACCTCAAAATAAATGTCTGATTTTCCAGTTAAATATGCGGAGGAACATGTAATGAACATGTGAAGGAGTGTTTGGAGAACATGCGGGACAAATGTAGTGGAATATGCAGGGGGAACATGCGGGAGACACAATGTGGGTGCTTGGAGGGACATGTACGCAACATGGGGAATGTAGAGCACGTGCGGAAAACAAGTGCAAAACGTGCAGGGAACGTATGAAGCAACACGTGGAAATCACGCTCTGCAACATGCGTAAGATCTACAGGGCAAAATGGGTCAGGTTTCTTAAGCCGTTATTTCCACAAAATTACAGTTATACATGTTTTTGTCAAAAAAAGGCTAAAACAATTGAAAAAACGAATTGTTTTCGCACAATATTTGCATGTAGTTTATCTTTTCCCAAAAAGAGCTCCAATGTTTCCTTTCTTTATTTACTGGAAGAGAGCGAAGGAAAAGTAGCGCAGGTCTCATTTTCATTTCACTCTGCATTCCACATCGTTTGTTCCGAATTTGAAAACACTCAATCACACAAAAGTAATCCCGCCCCTAAGCATTCCCTTTGTGAATCACCGAAAAGGTGAAAAATACGTTCCGACTTCTCCGAACATCAGGAACGAACGAAGGGCAGAGACAGACCTTGAAAAACAGTACAAACCCCTCTCACGCTCCATAAATACATGATTCTTGAGTTGAATACACCCCGCCTAATAAATCTTAAGTTAGCCCCCGAATGGTAACGCGGCGCATCTGGCGGCGATAAAGGAACATCCTGGAGCAACGACCGCTCGCTCGCTCGCGCCCGCCGCAGCGGCAGCCGCCTTGGGCCGCTCGCAGGAAGGCCGGTTTGCTGCGTCTATTGACCGGCCGCGGCGGGACAAAACGGCGACAAAACGGGCGTCCGGCGGCGGCGGCGGCGGCGGCGGCCGCGCGCGATGCTAATCTGGGCGCGCTTGCCCAGCGCGCGCGCGCGCGAGCGAGCAAGCATGCACGCACGCAGCGCCACTTTGCCTCGGCGGCGGCGGCATCGGCGATTGAAGGCAAAGTGTCCGTGGCGACGGGGACGGCGTCGACGCTGTGAGGCGGTGAGGGTGACAGACAAACGCTGTGAGGCGGTGAGGGTGTCACGAAGGCGCGGTGAGGCTGACAGACAGACGCTGTGAGGCGGTGAGGGTGTCAAGTAGGCGCGGTGAGGGTGACAGACGCTGTGAGGCGGTGAGGGTGACGGCGTCGACACTGTGAAGTGGTGGTGTGGGTGTCAGAAGCTGTGAAGGGGTGAGGGTGACAGTCGTGTGAAGCGGTCAGGGTGATAGCTTAGCTGTGAAGCAATGAATGTGATGGCATCGCTACGGTGAAACGGTGGCTTCGACGTCATCGGCGCTTTGCTGCGGTGGCGGTTTCGAGAACAAGCGATGATGATGATGATGATGATGATGATGGCAACGGCGCTAAGAAGAGATAACGTTGAAGGCAATATGAAATTAATTAATGTGTGATTAACTTAATGTGAAACGTTAAGGGTGACCGCATTGGCGCTGTGAAGTAGAGAGAATAACGGTATTGGCGTTGTGATATGAGAAAGATTATGGAAACGGCGCGTAGGGAAGATGGCGGCTAAGGCGCTGTGAAGTGGGGAAGATCAGGGTAACGGCGTTGCAAAGTGGGGAAGGTCACGGTAACGGTGCTGTGAAATGAGATGACGGTAACGGTGCTGTGAAATGAGATGACGGTAACGGCGCTGTGTAGGAAGGAAGGAGAAAACCACTGCAATGATTGCAAGAATGCAGGAATGGGGGCATTTTTATCACTTGTTAGTGGCACGGATCCATTCGCCCAGCTCTATGTAACACAAGAGCCTACATGGGCCTTTAGAGCGCCCTACACATCAAGAAAATAGAATCCTGTCTGGAATGAATCCATTCTTGGATACAGAGTCGGGGTGGAGGGCATATTCTAATCCACCCTTACAATGTCGATTAGAAAGGTGTTTCGGACACCGTGGAGAAGGCAGGTGCTGGACGTCAGAGTCTCAAAAGCGAACAATACTTAAGGAGCCCCTACTCCTCCCAAAATGAAAGCAGTCGAACAATTTGAGACAACCAACAGCACAACAATAGATGTCAATTATGACAGACGGGTATCTGCGTTACGCGAATGATGGTATAACTTTATGGTGACAGTGAAGATAGTAGTATTGATGAAATGGTGTCAATGGTGAAGATGGAGAAAGGGGCTAGCAGTAGTGCTGATATCATTGCGAAGGACTGAGACCGAATTAGCAATTATTGTTAAGCTTGAATTGAAACTATCAATTTCCGAGATTTTTCTTCTTCTTCTTCTTCTTCTTCTTCTTCTTCTTCTTCTTCTTCTTCTTCTTCTTCTTCTTCTTCAGCTTTTCCCTTTTAGTGGTAAGGGGTCGCTGTTCCTTACTCTTCTCCTCCACTCAATCCTGTCCAACACATCTTCCTCGATTAACTCTTTCTCTCGCAGGTCTTCCACGACACAGTCCTTCCACCTTCTCTTTGGTCTCCCTCTCCTTCTTTTCCCCTCCAGTTGCATACTACTCACTTTCCTTCCCACATATTCCTCTTCCCTTCTCATGACATGTCCAAACCACTGCAATCTTCGTTCCTGAATCTTCTTTGAAACCTCGATCACTCCTCCCATCTTCCGTATTACTTCATTCCGGATCCTGTCTTTCCGGGTCTTTCCCATTGACCATCTCAGCATTCTCATCTCTACCACTTCCAACTTCTTTTCCTGAGCCTTCTTCACCGGCCAGGTTTCACTACCATATATCATTGCCGGCCTCACAACAGCTTTGAAGACCTTTCCCTTCATTTTCCTCTGAATCCTTCTGTCGCACAGCACCCCTGTCATTCTCTTCCAATTTATCCAGGCAGCTTGTATCCTGTGGTTAACTTCCCTGTCTAGCTCCCCTTTCTCGTTGACATAGGAGCCGAGGTATTTGAACTCTCCCGTTCTAGTCAGTAATTGCCCCTGTAGTGTGATGCTTCCGGGCCTGCCATCTCCTCCAAACCACATGTATTCAGTTTTTGCTCTGCTTATCCTGAGTCCTCCTTCCTCGACTGCCTGTCTCCATCTCTCCAGTTTATCCTCCAATCCATCTTTTCTGAGATTTTTCTACTTCTCTCAAATTTTATGCGCCGTTCCAGGGTGGTTACAATTAACGTCTGTCATAACTGGACTATATTTAGAACAGAGTGTTTCACTATCATAAATGCCATGTAGGTAGTAAACATATGCTAGTGGCTGTTCAAGAGATTCTGCCAAGGCGATAGTGGCAGCCGATTTCACCTGCTGTTTTCTAGGCAGGTGCGGAATATTGTGTCAGCGGTAGTATGTAAAACGAATTGTAGAAAAATAAACCCACAGTGGTGCCAATTTGAGAAAAATATTTTCAGCAGAAGCGTATTATTGTTATTATTATTACTATTATTATTATCATAATAATAATAACAATTATTATTACTATTATTATTATTATTATTATTATTATTATTATTGAATGCTCAACTCTTAAGTCTCCTATCTTTATTTATCATATGAACAAATTGCTTTTTGTTATAACTAACATAACAAGATGCATCACAAAAATACGTAACTAGTACATTTTGTGTGTTTACAAACACAGATATAACTGATTCAATTGGGAAAATAAAACGGACGATGAATTTTGCTTTTTCATTATCATTCCCGATGAACCGATTTGCTTAAAACTCATTACGGATTTAATTTAGAGTTTCTATTGACAAAGATAGCCTGTTGAGACCTATTAATCCTATATATACAGGTTCTAGTAATTGAACAATGCAACCTGAATTGTACTAATGGTTCCAGAAAGAAAAGGCCACTAATAGAGGGGACCGTTTAATCGAGGTTATCAAATCAGTAGAAGCGCAAATCAAATCTAATAGCGCTAATTGCTATGAAATGAAGTGGTGTCTCTTTACAATTCCAATACCTATAAATAAAAAAATAAAAAAAACACGCTTCTGACTTGTCACTCATTCTCATGTTGGCCGGAAAACTCCGTCCTCGGTGCATCAAACAAGCAAACTAGGATTGAAGACGCAATTCTCATCCTGTGGAAACTCTTCAGCAAGTCTGTCTGACCAAAGATTTAGCGAATGACCTTTAGATCGATTTCGCGCACGCTTCATGCTTCCGAACACTTTTACAGATTCCTCACAAAGAGGAAACATGAGATATCAGACAGTTGGAAATCCTGTAAAATGACAGAAACGAACACGTTTCATTCAAAAACTTTATTAAAATCAACTGTTGTTACCTGAAATTGACAGAAATCTGCGTGATAAGTGATTGGATGTCATTATTCGAAGTAATCTGATAGCGTTTCCCGTCTTACGAAGATATTAAATCAACACTAATCTTGTCCACTTTTCCGCTTTTCATTATAATACCGTTCAAAATCGCTTGAGATGACCACGTTTCGAAATGTGTTTGGTCATTGAGCTTTTACTCAGGTGTCCGCTGAAAAAGGGGAATATTTACAGATGACTTAAGTAAAAATCAATTGCTTCCACACATAATTGGCCGTCGGTAGATTATATGATTGGGATTTCCGGGTGCGTCAATTGCTACGCTCATCAGTCTCGTAAGAGTAGTGCGTGTTTCATCACATGTCGGTATACTTCCACGCCGGATGGCGAGATCCAGCACCGGCCTACAAGTCGACATGCTGGCTCTTCACCAACCACGAACATCCCGCCGTCGTGGCGCCCTAGCTCCTGACCCGTCAAGCTCTAAGCCCCTGACTGGTCTCCCGACATGTGCGGTAGTGTAGTGCATTTACATGGGTAAGTGTTAGTAAGGGGGGGGGTGAATACAGGACAAGGAAGAGGAAGGAAAGGTCGCGCGCGGTCCGGGGCCCGTTTCTCAGGGAACTTCTCCAGCATTCGCCTGGTGTCGTTTGGAGAAACTTGGGAAAACTACCGATCAGAGCAGCTAGCAGTTAGAATTTTCCACTAGACAGAGGTTGAATTGGACCTACCTATCTATCTAGAGTCGAAAATCCTGCCACTGTCGGGACTCGAACTGTAGGGCCTCTTGGCCACAGCCCCTGCAGTGACTGTTTATTAGAGGCGGGCATTTGTTCACGTTTCACAGTATATGTATAGTGAAAGCAAAGGAAAACGAAAAGTTCGCAAATATCGAATATTCCTTTTCTGAAACTTCGATCACGAACGTTCCAGACGTGGGCGTTCGAACATGCTATTTCGTTTTAGAAATTTCAGTTTTGGAAAGCGCGCCTTCAAAGGTCCTAAAAGATTTTAAATAAAAGAAATAGGACAATTTTTCACAATTCTTAATCAAGGAAATTAGGAGTTCGTCTTAACTTAAGTGTTCCAAAACAAAACCAATGGCAATTTCATTTCGAGTAGCGACAGTTCGGAACCCTTGGCGCCGCGTATCGGGCCATGGCAGCGCCTGTAGTGGCGGGCAGCGCCGGCGGCGACAGTGGAGACGGCCGTGGGCAAACACGGGGCCTAATCGCCCACGCTGGCGGCGGCGGCGGCGGCGGCGACGGGCGCTGCGTGACCGCGGCCCAGGCCGACGGTCGATTTGTCCTCGCTATCGCTGCACGCATCTCGACGACGACGCGTCTCGGGGCGCCACCCACCGCACACCACTCGGCGCCTCCACGCGCAAACGCGCGCCCACTCTCGCCCTCCCTCTCTTTCCGTCACTCGCCCTCCCTCTCCTTCCGTCACTCGCCCTCCCTCTCCTTCCGTCACTCGCCCTCCCTCTCCTTCCGTCACTCGCCCTCCCTCTCCTTCCGTCACTCGCCCTCCCTCTCCTTCCGTCACTCGCCCTCCCTCTCCTTCCGTCACTCGCCCTCCCTCTCCTTCCGTCACTCGCCCTCCCTCTCCTTCCGTCACTCGCCCTCCCTCTCCTTCCGTCACTCGCCCTCCCTCTCCTTCCGTCACTCGCCCTCCCTCTCCTTCCGTCACTCGCCCTCCCTCTCCTTCCGTCACTCGCCCTCCCTCTCCTTCCGTCACTCGCCCTCCCTCTCCTTCCGTCACTCGCCCTCCCTCTCCTTCCGTCACTCGCCCTCCCTCTCCTTCCGTCACTCTCCCTCCCTCTCCTTCCGTCACTCGCCCTCCCTCTCCTTCCGTCACTCGCCCTCCCTCTCCTTCCGTCACTCGCCCTCCCTCTCCTTCCGTCACTCGCCCTCCCTCTCCTTCCGTCACTCGCCCTCCCTCTCCTTCCGTCACTCGCCCTCCCTCTCCTTCCGTCACTCGCCCTCCCTCTCCTTCCGTCACTCGCCCTCCCTCTCCTTCCGTCACTCGCCCTCCCTCTCCTTCCGTCACTCGCCCTCCCTCTCCTTCCGTCACTCGCCCTCCCTCTCCTTCCGTCACTCGCCCTCCCTCTCCTTCCGTCACTCGCCCTCCCTCTCCTTCCGTCACTCGCCCTCCCTCTCCTTCCGTCACTCGCCCTCCCTCTCCTTCCGTCACTCGCCCTCCCTCTCCTTCCGTCACTCGCCCTCCCTCTCCTTCCGTCACTCGCCCTCCCTCTCCTTCCGTCACTCGCCCTCCCTCTCCTTCCGTCACTCGCCCTCCCTCTCCTTCCGTCACTCGCCCTCCCTCTCCTTCCGTCACTCGCCCTCCCTCTCCTTCCGTCACTCGCCCTCCCTCTCCTTCCGTCACTCGCCCTCCCTCTCCTTCCGTCACTCGCCCTCCCTCTCCTTCCGTCACTCGCCCTCCCTCTCCTTCCGTCACTCGCCCTCCCTCTCCTTCCGTCACTCGCCCTCACTCTCTTTCCGTCACTCGCCCTCACTCTCTTTCCGTCACTCGTCCTCACTCTCTTTCCGTCACTCGTCCTCACTCTCTTTCCGTCACTCGCCCTCACTCTCTTTCCGTCACTCGCCCTCACTCTCTTTCCGTCACTCGCCCTCACTCTCTTTCCGTCACTCGCCCTCACTCTCTTTCCGTCACTCGCCCTCACTCTCTTTCCGTCACTCGCCCTCACTCTTTTGTAACGAAGGTCCTTCAGGAACTCAATTACATCCGTTGTAAATAACTATAAATCAGCAAATAGAAACTTGTCAATTCAGTATAAACAAAAAATTAGGCGAAAACTTCGGTTGAATATTAGATTCCCCTGAAAAATCATCGTTGTACCACTGATTTTAACAAATGCTTTTTATTCAGTTTGTAAATAGCGTGTAAGTAATATGCGAATGTGTTTAGTGTAAATGCCTCAACTCTTCAATAAAGGTTGTTTTTAAATATTTTGAAACATTTAAGTTTAGGTAAAGTGTTGAACTTGAGGATTGCATATTTTCGATCTTTATTATTTGATTCCGAATTGTTATAATGTAAGATACTGTTACAGTTTACATTCCTACTTGTAAGTGAATCTGTTATTTTTAAAACCCTGGAAGTCACCCTTTTGCATTTTCACACTCTGTGAGCAAATAGAATCTGCAGAGAAGGTACATCGTTCCATAGTAAATCTCGTAAATCAGGTTAATAGAATAGCCGTGAGGACACTGCAACGATTTGGTTTGGTATTGAAACTCTGAAAAATAATTGACATGCGGTGTATGTATGACTTTGTGTGTATGTCTGTATGACGTGTGTATGAGATATCACTGAGAGAGAGATTGGAATTGGTTAAAAGAGGTATTCAATACAGAAATATTCCAGTGTACTAATATCTAAACACAAATTTCAAGCAGTTATTACTGTCATATGAATCATGTTTGATGTCAATACACATTGTAATTTCACATAATGTTGTAAGAAATGTGTCAAATTACAAACTGAACCTGTAATGTATCTTTACATGTTTAAGTAAAACATTCCCGATACGTTTTCGAAATAGCGTAAGTTATATACTTTTAAATAAGTCCAGGGACCTTTGTACTATTCATACAAGTATATGACATCTCCCCATAGCATTCTCAATCGAGCTTTAGGCATCAGAAATTAAAAAAAACATTAATGTTTACTTTGTACTTCATTATTCAGTCTTTCTTGTTTTCCCACAACTTTATGATTCCTGAAGTGCGAGATTTTAAAAATAACCGATTCAATTATGTAGTCTCTTCTCTTCTCTTCTAATCCATTCTCTCCACCTCTTCTAATCCATTTTCTCGCCATTCTCCGATACCTAATCTTTCCTCTAACAGTATGTTGCATCTTCGACCATTTTGCCCGTTTCCCGAAGCAGCAGTCGCCTACTCCACGGCCACCTTTATCGTTGAGGCCATCTCCACCTCCGCCTCCGCTTCCGCCTCCTGCGAACCGCCCGCTGTGCTGTCCCGAACAGCTTCGCCAACGCGGGAGGTCGCACGGGCACTTGCGTCCATGCTGGCTGGCTCTTTTTCACGTCGTAAAGGTAACTGAAGCAGCGATAAAATTTGCGGTTTAGAGGTAACATTTTCGCAGAATGACGGCCCGCTTGTTTAATTAAAAAGTTCATGGCGCCGTTTCGTTCGATGTCCGGCTTGATAGGCGTCGCACGCGGTCTTGTTTGATGGTCGATTTTTACACATGCGACTTACGAAAAGGAAGGTTTGGAATGAAGTAGGTCATCTAACGTACTAATCGGGCAGTAAAACAAGATCCATCTGTAATTGTTTTAGTTGAAGCAAAATCTTGACAAACGGGAACGTGCTCATGCATGATGATTTACGTGCAGATGGTTAAACAAATCATGTCTATTAGTCTTCCTGATAAGTGTGGGTAATTAAGACTTGACGGCAAATGTGGGTAATTCAGATGAACGTATGTGAGAATATATTTTAAAGAATGTACTAGACGTTCTATAATATAAGCTGAGAGTTATATTATTTGGATTAATGTCACGTCAGACTGTGATTAAATTCTGTAAATATGTATTACATTTATATCAAGATTGAAGTTTTGTTTTAATTGAATTGGATGGAATATGTTACAATGTGAAAAAATAACTAAGCAATGGAAGATATTTCCAAACAAGGTATTCAATTTTATTCAGACAAATTACAAATTAGGATAATCTCAAAGACAAGGATATATATCTTCTAGATATTTTTCGAATTTCAGTCTCTTTTGTTGCCATCGCAAACTACCTCTCATATTTTGAAATCTTGAAGGACTTTTACCACAGTTGGTAAACTTTCCAAGATGTTACTTTTCGAGTTCGCCCTGCAATTAGCGTACTAAACATGTAGTGTTAGAAACGGTGGGCGAAACATTACCTTCTCTTACATATTTTGTCAAATATTAAGTGTTCTTAGATAAAAGAATTGAACATAAAAGAAGCAATCGGAAGTACACATTTTACATATTGTCTACACGTGTTCACAATACTATTAATATTATTCATTGAGAGGTCCACAGGCAAAACAGCTTTAACAAGTATGAGGTAATGTCACCTGTTGGAAAACTATCGCCGTTGCTACCTCCATCACTGTTCACACAATATATCGAGAAAGTTTTACAACCGACGTGTCATACCCTCATCAAGCGCCAGGTGGTCGCATGTGCCCGAGTGTCTCTTTAAGTATTTGAATGTTTCGAGGAACTCAAAGACACATTTCAATTCAGATAAGTATTCCAGTATCGTTTAAGACTTCGCCCATCGTCTTCAATAGTTTTTAATGTTATTATGCCAATAGCGTATGTGGTTTAAAGTTTGTAAACAGAGGCGACAGCCGATGTTTTTAAAATCATGTCTGTCATTTGTGATATTGGTCATGTGACATTCAATACTTTTTGAAAAACGTTGATAAAAATCAGAACTATAATTTCTTTGAAAATTAGTATCTACTTATTAGCCATTTTTAGCTACAACTCATTTACTTCAAAGTGCGTCGGTTGTTGAGTGTGGCTTCTCGGTCCTCTGATTAGTTGGGTTATATGGATATTAGTCTCTGTTCTGTAATGGCGGGCTATTATTTTGACACTCATTTCTGCAAAATCATATTACGGAGGAGGTGGAGTCCGTGACTAACACGTAGAAAGAATTCGCATTCATTTTTCAAACGTTTGCTAACTTTTGCTGGAGTTACTTTACATAATTTTTGACATAATTTTTATACCTTTCTACAATATTATATTTAGTGACGATATCGGAAGATACTAAATCACCTGATAACGATCCTAACCTCCCGAAACTGACCCTGAAACTGAAACACATATCGCTGAACGACGCGGTCTTCGGCGAAGCTCAACAATTTTAGAACCTGTCAGAACAGCCGTCCACTGTCATGAACGAACCTTACAGTCGAGCCTTACGAAAATTACGTAACGGCCCCCTCGCACGACCAAGAACACACCGCCCCGCCCGGAAGGCGACGGAAGCAGGTGAGGCCCCTGCAAAGCACGGCGGCGACGGCGCACGTGATTGTCAGCCACGCGTCTTGGGCGGGGCAAAGCGGGGCGGAGAAAGACGGGGCGGGACGGGGCGGTACGAGACGGGGCGGGACGGGGCGGGACGAGACGGGGCGGGACGAGACGGGGCGGGACGAGACGGGACGGGGCGAGACCGGACGGGACGTTACGTGACGGTGCGGGACGGGACGTAACGGGACGGGGCGGGACGTGACGGGACGTGATGGGACGGGGCGGGACGGGGCGGAACGGGACGGGGCGGAACGGGACGGGGCGGAACGGGACGGGGCGGAACGGAACGGGGCGGAACGGAACGGGACGGGGCGGAACGGAACGGGGCGGAACGGAACGGGACGGGGCGGGACGGGGCGGGACGGGGCGGGACGGGGCGGGACGGGGCGGGGCGGGACGGGGCGGGACGAGGCGGGACGGGGCGGGACGGGGCGGGACGGGGCGGGACGGGGCGGGACGGGGCGGGACGGGACGGGACGGGACGGGACGGGACGGGACGGGACGGGACGGGGCGGGACGGGGCGGGACGGGGCGGGACGGGGCGGGACGGGGCGGGACGGGGCGGGACGGGGCGGGACGGGGCGGGACGGGGCGAGATGAGGTAGGAGAGGTGGGGGAGGGGGAGGGGCGGGGCGGCGGCGACAAACACCTGCATAAGTCATGAGCCCCTCCATTGATTTCTCTTCGGACGTAAACCTCGGCGGCGCCGGGCGGGGCGGCGCGGCGGTGGGAGAGAGTCTTCAGTTCGCAGCTGGGAAGGAGCGCTCCCCCTGCGGACAGCGGGTCCCCCTGCCTCGCACCGTGTGATTGGAGCACCTGGCCACTGCCGCTAATGAGTTGACGACTTTCGGCGGAGGTGAGGCGGTAGACAATAGGTGTGAAAAACGCTATTTTTCTGCGGTAGGGATCAATACTACTTTCTCGTTCGTGCTTTTACTTCGTGGCCATAATCGACTTGGCTGCGAAACTGACATGCCCGCAAGAATAACAATTTTTTTCGCAAAAACTTAAAATTTCACTTTCTACTTCTAAGCAGGGGTATGGGTGGCTTAATATTTATGTACTGAAATTTTCTTGTCGCAACTTAATTTATTTGGGCTTCATTTTTCACTTTCAAACAAGTTTTTGTATACATTTCAGTTAACATTAAAGTATAAAGGTTTGTTCATTACTTACATTTATACTAGCGAATTGTCATAAATTTAACACATAACCTATTATTTTCTTTGTCCGTCATGTACTTCTCGGTCATCTGTACTTTTTCATAATGTTAATTAATTCCTATCGCATTCATTTGAACAGTTTTATTAACTTTTCATTAAAATCCACATTCAATTTTTATTATGAATTTATTTGCAATAACAGAGATAATCATATTCCATAGGAGACTAATTTCTATTCTGATTTCAGAGAAAAAACAATACGTTTGATCCAAATTAAATAATCCTAAATTAAATAAATCAGAGCAAATTCTCTTTCTAAAATGTTATTACAAATATTGCTAAAGATAGTATTTAATGCAACAAGATAGTATTTATTTGTAAATGAATAACTAAATAAAATAGGTTTGCTGTTTCTGCTGAACTTATTTAGATTTTTTCCTGATGACTCGATCATACAATTTTCAATGAATTATGCACTTAATTTAATGATATTTTCAATTAATGAAAAAGTCGTCAAGAAGCAATGTGAAGAGGTGACGAAGACCTCTACAAGACCGTTACAAAACCTTTAAGCTCCAATACAAATGTTTCAATGAACTACTTTTGCTTACCACATATTTCAATATCCCAAAGGTCGAAAGTCAACAACAAATATCAAAGTGTACAAGATAAAAGCAATATTTTGTTAAGAACTGGCACATTAACATAATAAAGTGGATGATAGGCGCCCTGCGGTACAACAATTGATTCTAAATATCACTTAATATAGCTCTGACTTCAGTAACGTTAATTTACACACAAGAATTTATGACTTTGAATATTTATGAAACGAAATTTCTCTTTCCCAAACCTTTTTAAGTACATTAAATGACTTTTACCACAGTATTATTGTAGTTGTAAATGAAAACATGCATACTTAACTTGGATAACACAGTATTTGCAGAAAATGCTTGATAACAGGTAAAGCAGGAAATGATAACAAGATTATAACACGGAAAGTTGAAAACATTATGTGTTTCAATGAATCATGCACAACTTTTCTTATGCGCTTTAAAAACACACACCAGTTCCCGTTTCAGCGGTCTGCTTTCGGTTGGTAACAGTGAATCTGGTAGTCATTTTCCAGAATCACGACGCCGTCTTCCAGATTCTGCATTCCCGCCTAATGCCCACCTGGCAAAAATTGTCCTCGAAGGTTGACAGGTGACGGACGCAATCATGCATTAAACCGGTGGCTGTTTCTTTTGAAGAAATCCGCGAACCGGAAAACGACGCTGTCATTGGCGAGACGCAAAATGGTAAATTGGGCTCGTCGTCGCCTTCGTGTCACCAAAAATGTGTGTCGCTCCGGGCGGCGGCACCGCTTTAATTGGATCTCATTATGCCGACGAGCTTCGCGCGACAATTCTCGTTAATGACGACAGAGACAGGAATGGGAAGAAAAAAATAAAGATCTGTTAAGGTGGTATTAAGGTAAGACGTTTGCTTGAATTCCGTTTAGCATTCACTTATTTATTCCCAAAGAAACAAAAAAAAAAAGAACTTATGTAACATATGGGGAAGGGATGTACAATCTGCGAATGTTTTCTTCACTCCTAGAATCCCTTCCCTATCTCTTTTAAAGCACTTCCTACATAGTTGAATTATGAACGAAGGTAGCAATACATTAGTTTTCTAACCGGTGTTTATTCAGATCATAACATTAAAATCAGACGAAACAATATTAATACGCCAGGATGACAAAAATGAACCTACATACCCAAATATTCTGAATTGATTGGTAATAGGTACCGAAGTCAATAGATTCATGACATTATTAATTATTAATGACTGAGGTAGAATAATTTTGTATAGAAGTGAGATGGCAAAGAAGATCAATTTTTAGCCCGACAATAAGACACACTAAAAAACCACGACTTATCACAGCTACTCCCTTCTTGGAGGGTGGATGACTGAAAATTATAATTGGATCAACAAATAACGCTCTTGTTAGGCTTAAAATACGAGAGCTTAAGATATTAAGCTAATAGTGTCAGTTGTTTGAATGTTGGCCTTTTTAAAAGTTAAATGAAAAAAAATGCTTCATTGAAACGTTGAAATAAATAAATCTCATAAATAATTGATACATATTTTGAGTTTTTATTTAACCTACAAGATATTAAAATAAGAGTTTCATCGACGGAACCTAATTTCTTTAATGGGGAAAAGTCAGTTCAGTCCTGTATTGTAAACAACTTTTTCTCTCATCATTCGCAACTTTAATAAATAAATTGGGTAACATGAACGTTTCAGTTATAACCAACAAATTGTGAGGTTTGCTTGTTCTAATCAAACGGTGGTTTATAAATGCGTTGATTAGGGTGTTATTGATAAGTATATTTCAGTCTTCTTCGGTTTCATTCAGAACTTCGTGACCATCGTAATTAGGGTAAAGGCTGCGATGTACACTAGGCTGGTTCAACGAGGTTACGAGATTGTAGCCTGTAGAAGGTCAAGGGCATCCCCTCGCCCTTCTCCCTTCCCATTATTGCCCGGGATATCCGAGGGTTCGAATCCCGACGGAGGCAGGTTTTTCGACACTAACTACATGGCTAAGTCTAATTCAGCAGCTGTCTGAAGGAGGCTTCTAGCGACCGTCTCCTCTGATCGTTAGTTTTCCGCGGTTTCTCCGCTCAAACGCCAGGCGAATGTCGGAGCAGTACCCCAACAAACGGGCCATGGACCGCGCACAATATTTCCTTCTTTTTCCTTCTTCTAACATTATCGCTCACTTCCACACACTTACTCTTCCACTTACATGCACTTGACTACCACACATGTTGGGAGTTTACAGATTATCCCTGCTGGGGCGGTGCGCCGGTGGGAGATACCTGAATGAGGAAAACCAGCAAGCCGACGTGCAGGTCGGCGCCAGATCTCACCATGCAATTGGGGAAGAACAGCGCAGCCTCCCACGACAAAGCATGCACTACACATACGGGGCTAATGACCATAGCAATCGCCACGCCCGGAAACACGACATAACCACTCGACCAACCTTCCCAATATCCATTGACTTTGCAGTTACGATTTCCGTTGCGTTGCAACGAAACCAGCAGAAAAGGGTAAAATTTCGATGTTGACAAGAATCAGTAGTCCTCTCGCGTACATCATCTGGTATTAATTAGTAATAAGAAAAGACTTCAACAGTATTATTTGACTCTAAGAGTGAGAAAACAGTTGGTGGATCAAGCGGTGGTGGCACCCCTTCCCCCCATTTACATACCTAGTTTTCCCAAATCTCAACTCTACGTCTTGCGCGTGACCCGTGTCCCTGCGGCTCAACTGGCCAGTGGGCCTGAGCAATTGTTTTGCCCGAGGTCTGGTGTAACCTTCACGTAGCCTGAACACGTGTGAACATGAGCCGTAGACATAAAAAAATTAGTGGACGTAAGATTTTGCGAATGCAATTCTTGAAGCATATATTTACCATCTTGTTTACGAAATGTGCAGGGAGATGTAGATTCGCAAACAATTGTCTTGTACGTAAGGATGTAATTAATTGTTTTGATACATATACATGTACTTGTAGTATATATGAATGAGTTTTATTTCGTCAGATGTACGAGAAGGATAATGGTCTCAAAACAACTGAAGAACGGCAAATAACATAATTGCTGTTCTGTGAATATTGAAATAATAACCTTTCCAACCATACTGAGAGAAGAATATTTGAGATTCTTGTGAGAATTACAGTGACTTATGGTTCAGAAAGATAGATATTATCTCCTGAACTTGAGAACAAAATATATACAGTGGAAATAAAATTCAGGAAGAACTCTCGCCAAACTATCACAAAGGGCAGTAAGAAACTACTAGTGCTGCAACACCACATACTTTCTCGCTTAGGTGACCAGTAAAATCCCCATTCCGAGTCCGGTACATCCACCTGAGGAGAGACTTCAATTAGGACCTTTGAACGACGAAATTTTTGCACGTTGCCTTGTGTTGGCCCTGAGGTCGTACACTTTGTTTTAGGACGGAAGTAATTTCCAGGACATTGTATTTCCTACGTTCGCTATAGCAGAGGTTCAGAGTTCGCTATAACCGAATATTCTTGTGTTCATTTTTAATGTAACTGAAAGAGGACCAGCGACTTAAACGTTCACTGTAACCGAGCGTTCACTATACCCGACTTCACTACAACCGGTGTCGACTGTACCTACTGCATAACCGTCGCTCACAAATGGAAAAAGTGATGGTCGTCCGGCAGCAACAGGGATTCCGCGCACTGTGCGCCGCTCCGGCGTCGCAGCCGGCGGCGGGCGCGGGCTCCGTGCCGGTGCGTGTGGCGGGTAACGGGGGCTGACATTCCCTCGTTGGCCGGCAGGACACGGCGCGTCGCAATACGACGCCTTGCGTGTCGCCGCCGCCGCCGCCGCCTGTCACTCAGTGCGACGCGGCCACGCGGTTTCAGAGCCGACGAACGGCGCTCGCTGCGTGGCGCGGCGCGGCGCGCACCAGTCGTAGAGCGATTGCTCTGGGAGACGTTTTTACGGACGGGAAAGGCGCTTTGAATTAAGTGACGGGGCAATTCGTCCATTTCCTCTACTGAACCACATATCCTCTCCTACATTATTTCAGCAGTACAGTTAATTTTTGCTGATCCCACTCATAAACAATTTCCATAAATGAGGTCAATAAAGAAGAAATACAATTTCGCGGAAACTTCATGAATTCCACTTTAACTTTAGAAATATAAAGGATTTGTTGAAGAAAAACGCAATAATCTAAATATTCGTGTTAATTGCAACCCGCAACACTCGAGCAACGTCGTTGAAATCTATGTAGTTATAGAACTTCAAAACAAAGCGCTATAGAGCCTTAAAATCTGTAATTTTGAGGCCAAATGCCTCAAATGCTACGGCGCAGCCGACGGCTGCCGCAACCGCCTGCGCCACGCGGCCGTCTTATTATTGTTATTATTATTATTATTATTATTATTATTATTATTATTATTATTATTACTATTATTATATTATTGTTGTTATTATTGTTATTATTATTATTGAGCGTTGAATTAAATGTTACGTTATTATTTATTTTAATTATTATCTTTATATTTAAAACACAAAAGGTGGTTGTTTAGAATGAATTCAGAGCTCTCCACTCAACAAAACGTCGTGATTTTTGCTTTGAATGAAAGAAAGTGGGATGCGCGAGTATTATAGTTTTTTTTGTTGTTTTTTTTTTCAGTGGACTTACAGAAAAAAAACACTAAATTTTAATAATTTCTTAACAGTAATGCGGTGAACGCTTAACTGACGTCACTTGTGTATACATCGTTTGGGTGTGCAAGTTCCAATCGATTTATGGAAAGCAGTCGGCGCGTGTGCGGGTGTGGGGTTCTACGTTCGAACATTGATTGTATTTAAATGCAAAGATTAATAAGTGGTTAATGAAACATGTGTCTCTTTACAAAAAGATCAGATATTATAATTATGTGTGACGGATTAGGTGTTTGCTTTACGGTAGATAGCAGGATATGATGTCACTATCATATACGACATCCAGATCTTAATAAATATAAAACATTTCAATTACATTTTCATAAACATATTGAACCCTGTGTTCATTAAAAAATTATTGTATTTTTTTCGGAATTTGTGAATCTCCCTCATGCTATATTGAACGCCATGAAACAATACTTTTGGGTAGTTCCGATAGTGCACATGTATTTTTCTGCTGTAACTTCTCAACAGTTCTTTCTTTTGTGCAATGTAATCTGAAGAGTGCAGCTAGTTATCCATATTATTATTATTATTATTATTATTATTATTATTATTATTATTATTATTATTATTATTATTATTATTATTATATTATTATTATATTATTATTATTATATTATTATTATTATTATATTATTATTATTATTATTATTATTATTATTTTTTTTTTTTTTTTTGTTAGTTTGAAGGCTTGGCATCTAAGGCCTTTAGCCTTTTTACTGATTGATGTTATGATTAATCATATATTAAATCTAAATTTTGAAGAAAAGATTGGCTTCTTTCAAGAACTGTATTGTTTTGTCAGTTGCTGTCTTGTCAGTGCCGAGATCTATCTTCATGTTGCCTCTCATGCCGCATCTGTTTCTGAGTCTTGAGAGATCTACGCAGTCTGTCAGAATATGTTTCACTGTCAGTAGTCTTCCGCAGCTGCAGATGGGTTGTTCTTCATTTCTTAACATGTATGAAGAAGTCATTCTTGCATGGCCTATTCTTAGTCGGGTTATGCACACTTGTTCTCGCCGAGGGTAGCTGACATTTGGTGACCATTTACTGATATTTTGTTTAATGGGGTGTAGTTTCGTGTGAAGACTGTCCCATGTGGTCTGCCATTCTGTGAGGATGTACTTCGAGACAGCATTTCTTGCATCCTGAGGTCGTATTTCAATATCCATTTCTGGTTGGATGTTCCCGGCATTTCGTGCTGCAGAATCGGCTTCTTCATTGCCTAGGATACCCACGTGTCCAGGGCACCAGATAAACGTAACTGATGCTCCTCGCTGCTCTAATTTATGGCATGCTATGAGAATCATTTGTAGCAGTGGATCTACAGTTTGGCGCCTGTCTATTGCAGTGAGAAGACTTAGAGAGTCTGTGCAGATGACGAACCTTCCTGAATCGAGAGTTTCACAGTGTCGCAAAGACTGCAATACTGCATATAATTCGGCAGTGTACACACTTGCTTCAGGTGGAAGCGCCCAAGCCCTCGACAAGTTCTCAGTTACAAATGCGCTTCCAACCTGATGTTTTGTTTTTGAACCATCTGTGTAGATTATGATGTGATTTGCCATGTATTCTTCGAGAACTGATTGAAATCTAACTTTTAAATGTGTGGGAGGGCATTCTGTTTTCTTTACACTGGTAGTATCGAGTCTTACTTCTGGCATTTTCAACATCCAAACTGGAATTTCATATGGTTCGTATTTCAAAACTGGTGTTAGGACGATGTTGTAGCATTTGGCTATCTCGATTGCGCGGATGTTGGCTGGACGAGTAGCTGAAGGTCTTCGATCGTAAATATTTACTAGCTTAGGTCGAGTCATCAATGAGTGGTTTAAATGTTTCGGTAGAGACAGCAATTTTGATCTATAGTTGAGTAGCATTGTTTGTCGTCTGTGATGTAGCGACATGGTGCTGGTTTCACAGTAGAGGCTTGAGGAAGGACTAGTGCGGAACGCGTCAGATGCATATCGGAGGCCTGCATTGTGAATGGGGTCTAGTTTCCTTAAGCTTGATTTTCTGGCTGAGGAGTACACTGCACATCCATAATCTATTTTGGACATCACTATGGATTTGTACAGGCGGAGTAAGATGTCTCTATCTGCTCCCCAATTTATATGGGAAATGCATCTTATTACATTCAGAGCTGTTTTGCATCTACGCAAGGTATATTCTATATGCTGTTTCCATGTTAAATGCCTATCAAAAATCAAACCAAGGAATTTTGCCGTTTCATTGTATGTCAGTTGAACACCATTCAGCGTCAGCTCTGGATCTCTGTAACTTTTTCTTTTTCTACTGAAGTGAACGCATTTCGTTTTGGCTGCTGTAAATGAGAAACCAATGTTTTTTGCGTTCTGTACTAATTTATTGATGGCATTTTGCATTTTGAATTTGACCATTCCCAGTGATTTGGCTGAGTAAAATATAGCAATGTCATCTACATACATGCATTTTCCTATTGACGCTTCCATGCCGTCAAACATCCTGTTAATCGCTATGATAAAGAGCGTGCCACTCAATGGAGAGCCTTGCGGTACACCGTTCTCTAGTACGTAGCTTTCTGAGATAGACTGCCCAACGCGAACTTTGAAAGATCTGGTACTAAGGAAGCTGGATATGAATTTTGGTAGATATCCTCTTATTTGCCAGTTATATAGTTGTCTCAGAATGTTATGTCGCCAGGTCTTATCGAAAGCTTTTTCCAGGTCAAAGAATACGGTAACCATATGTTTTCTTTTGATGAAGGTATTCTGAATTGCATTTTCTAGATATATTAGCTGATCGATTGTAGAGTGATGTTGTCTGTATCCGCACTGGTGTATGTTTAGGAGGTTGTTTCTTTCGAGACACCATGTTAGCCGGGTGTTGACCATTTTTTCCAAGATTTTTCCTAGACAGCATGTCAGCGATACCGGGCGATAATTTTCAGGTTTTAATGGATCCTTGCCTGCCTTTAAAATTGGAATTATTATCGCTTCTTTCCAGACTTTGGGGTAATTACTTTGTGTCCAGATGTTATTGTATATATTTAGCAAAGTGGACAGTATTTTCTTCGGTAATCGACGTAATATGCTGTAAGGGATATTATCTGAACCTGCTGCAGTGTCTCCAGCTGCATTTATGGCGTCTTGCAATTCTCTCCATGTGAAGAGAGCGTTATATGGCTTATCTATATTGGTTGTAAAGCCAAGTACTTGTTCTTCTTCTCCTTTCTTTTTGTCGAGAAAGTCTTTAGGATAGCTATTTGTGCCACTGGCTTTGGAGTATTGGGTCGCTAATGCATTGGCTATTTCGTCAGGGTTGCATATTAGTTGTCCTTCGTGTTCAATGCATGTTATTGGACTGAAAACATTTTTCCCAGCTATTGACCGGATTTTCTGCCATATTTCCGTGACTTTGGTCGTCCGAGTTATGGTGGTTACGTACTTTTCCCAGCTTGATCGTTTTGCTGTTAGTATTTGTCTGCGAGCGAGCGCACGCAGACGCTTGAAAGCAATAAGATTGTCTTGAGTTGGTGCACGTCTATATCTATTGAGGGCTTTTCTTTTCTCCCTTATTGCTTCTTTGGTCTCCGTATTCCACCATGGTACTGGAATCCTAGATGAGCGGCCACTGGTCTGTGGAATGTATTTTACAGCGGAAGATATGACAGTGTTGGTAAAATCGGTAACGTCTTCCTCGGAGTTTCCACTGACATTTATTGGTGGTATATGTCTGGTGAAGCTGGACCAGTCTGCGCGGTTGGTACACCAACGTTTTGGTAAGTGTACTGTGTTTTTTGGCATGTTTGATGATATCAACAGAGGAAAGTGATCACTCTGATGAAGATCTGGCAGTGGTTTCCACGTCAGCCGAGTTGCAAGATTTGGACTACATATTGAGAGATCTATGGCTGAGAATGATCCATTTCTAGCATTAAAATGAGTGCTTGCTCCTGTGTTTAAAAGTACGTATTCGTTGTTAAGTAGCAGGTCATCGATTCTGCGACCGGAGTCATTTGTCCTAGAACAGCCCCATGTGGTACTGTGAGCATTGAAGTCGCCTAGAATTAGAAATGGAGTCTGTAATTGATCGATCAGGTCTTGTAGATCTTCATTTCGCCATGAGGCATCGGGTAAGTATATGCAACATACCGTCATCTTCAATGGCTTGTATAGGGTTACAGCTACGGCTTGTAGAGGTGTGTTGAGATCAAGACGACTAGCAGGATGAGTATTGCTGATCAATATGGCAACACCACCTCTAGCTCGTCTATCAGGTTCTACGTCACTGCGAAAGGTTTTATAGCCTCTAAAATTGAAACGGTCTTCTGGTTTAAAATGAGTTTCTTGTAAGCACACACACATTGGTGTGTGATTGGCCAGTAGCAATTTCAGCTCACAGTAATGCGAGATACAGCCGTTGATATTCCATTGAATTATATTTTCCATGGTTGGAATGGGGTTTTTCTGCTGTAGGATGCGTAGATCTTGCTTATTTTCTTGGTTTTCCTTTTGGCCATCCTTTCTTCTTTCTCTTCTTACGCGGGGTATTACATAGATCGATGGATTGGTAATCATTATTTTCAGCACTTACCATCGAACTTGTCTCAGAGCCAGTGGTATTGTCTTGATCATTGGTCATTGATTTCATTTTTTGTTTGAGGAAGTTGTCCTTGGTGTGCTTAGGAGAACGAGGCGATCGACTTCGATAGCCTGTTGTCGATACTTCTTTGCTGGGTATGGCTTCAGGCGCAGCTACTGAATTTCTGTCTGCCTCATTTGGTGGGGGACATGAAGATTCTTTTCCATTTACCATTTCACTTTGAGTGTTTGTAGTTATGTCTTCTGTGTTGATTTTGTTCTTGTGAATTTCGTTAAAGTACTTTTCTATGCATCGGGTTATTGCAGGCATTAGTTCTTTCACTACTAAAGAAGGTAGATTTGTGTTTTTAGTAACTGCTTCCACGTATGTAATATTTCCTTTATTTTCAGGACACACAAGTTTTTTTGCTTCAGGATAGCTGATCTTCTGTCTGGCTTTAACTTGTTGTATTGCTGCCTCCTGCTTATATATAGGGCAGTCTCTTGACCTCGATGAATGTTGTCCACTGCAATTAATGCATTTGATAGGATCTAGGCATGGATCCTCACTATGAAATGGCTTACCACAATGACAAACTTTGATTCTCGCACATCTAGATGCTGGGTGTCCAAATCGTAAACATTGGAAACATTGCATTGGTTGAGGAATGAACATTCGTACGGTTAGACGATGAATGCCTGCTTTAATCTTCTCTGGTAACGTACAACGCTTGAACGTCAGGACATGGGACGCAGAAGGAATTATCTGCCCATCCCGCCTCATTGTTAGCCTACGACAGGCAATGACTCCTTGAGAAGCTAGCTCTTGAACTATTTCTTCTTCACTGCAGTTTAGTAAGTCACTACAAACTACAACACCTTTGCAGGTATTCAGTGTGCCGTGAGCACTTACTTCAACATCTATAGTGCCTATTTTCTTCAATTCTAGTAATTTCTTTCCTTGATTGTCATTAACTGTTTCTACCAAGAGTCCAGATGAAGTTTTCTGTATGTCTTTTACGGCAGATCCAGCGCAGGTGCTGATACTCCTCTCTATTATAAACGGGCTCACTTTATCAAAATTACCTTCTGTTCTTTTTACTGTAAGGTACTTTAGTACCGCAGCGGTGTTCTTGAACAGGTCATCATAGTTTGTTGATTTTCCAACTTTCATTCTTTTAGCATTAAACTCCGGGCTTTTTTCTGGACGAGGGTTTTTAAGGGTTCCCTCAACCCTAGGTTCGCAGACTTCCATTTGAGTCCCGCGAAGCTTGCTATCACTCGTAGCACTATCTGCCAGTGGTGCCGAGTGATCCGCACCCCTGGCATTGCAGTCGCTGGGTGACGACGCCCGGTGGCCTGCTTGCGCACCACCGACCGCCGGTACTGGGGCTCCGATCCCCTGCACCGTAACTGTTGATCCTGACAGATCCTCCATCTCGGGTTTTTTCTTCAGGGTCACCTTCCCCTAGCGTTTTTGAGCTACCGCCAGCTTAAGGAAACGGAAGGAACAAGGGGGGACAGAGAAGACAGAGTTAGAATAGAAGGGTAGAATGGAAACGACTCCCTAGCCCTCGCAACCTAATAGCGTCGGGGCGGAAACACAAGAGTTGGCCGATACAAGATTGGCCTACAGGACAGAAAACAGATGTGTGCCACAAGTAAGTGGAAGCAATGACACACAGAGTTAGTGGGAATGACGGGATGTTTAGGGGAGTGACAGCGGACAGCTGCTCCGATTAGTCGCCTTCTACGACAGGGGGAGGTCCCGTGGTGCTATTCTACTAAAATCCCCGACACCACACGGGGATATTATTATTATTATTATTATTATTATTATTATTATTATTATTATTATTGTTATTATTATTGTTATTATTGTTATTGTTATTATTGTTATTATTATTGTTGTTGTTATTATTATTATTATAAAAAGTTATCATTGTTTCACATTGGCTCCTCCATTCTCAAGCTTTTTCACAGAGAATACACATGTGCTGTGTGCTGAACGAAGATTTCTATCACGAAATACGTGAATACGCACTGATTGCCATAACTTTTATGCTATGCACTGCGTAGATTTCCACGTCCTCTGATTCCTCCTCTCATGTTCCTCTAATGCATTCCAGGAAATGCGCGACGATAAAGCTCAGACACAGGCACCGACAGCGAAGCTACCTATCGTCCATCTCCATAAAATAAGGCGCCTCTCCTGCCCTGGACGCATTAGATATGGAGGTCAGTTATATGAAATCAATGCGCTATCTGATACGACTTTGGGGCAACAGTCATTCGAAGCCATTAACTCTCGTAACAATCCCTACGAATAGGCACCTGCATATTCCTCTACTGTTGTTCCGTATATCACTTCCGACACATTAAAACGACATTAATACGTCGAAACATTTCTTAGTGAAAATTTACTGCCCTGAATGCGTGTGATCTGCAGAAGCTCTGATCTATTCTGTTGCTCATTGCTGAAAATGAGTGAAATACTTTAGCACCTCACGCGCTGTGTATTGTAGCTGAAAATGAGATACTAACATGACTTCTTTATTTTACTTTTTATAGTACGAGCTATAAAAAGTGATACAAACGATTATTTCAATTTCTAGATTTATTTTATTTGGACACTGTACCTTTGAAGGTTTGTCGAATTTAGAAAGTTATCTACTAGAGAAGGTTATCCAAAATGAGTGGTTTACTTCATTTCAGCCGCAATGCATAAAACAGAAAAATTGGAAAGTTCCCAAGAAATTTTAACTAACATCTGATTCTTCGGACATTAAAAAAGTAAACTTATAATGAAGCTTGAGATTGTATGTGGAATTAGTATTTTATTCTTTACTTTTAACATTTGTGCAGAAGATAGAAAAGTACTTTTAAACAGAAAATATAAGTGCGGAGGTTGGTGGTAGGCGCGGAGATATAGTTCAGGGCCTAAACCACGTATTCTGGTGAGAGCGTAGGCTTCCGCGGCCGGAGTCAGTATTTACTAGGCTGTCCTGGTGACGCCGCGTCCATGGCGAAGGTGCCGACGTTTCGGTCGCCATTCTGCGACGTTCCTCAGGGCGTATTGCCAGGGCGTATTGCCTTCCTCACGGCGTATTGTCAATACGCCCTGAGGAAGGTCGCAGAATGGCGACCGAAACGTCGGCACCTTCGCCATGGACGCGGCGTCACCCGGACAGCCTAGTAAACACGTATTCTGGTATTTTCACATTGGCCGAGATGGCTTAGTGATAACGTTGCCTCTGCATCAATTGACCAGATAGTTGTAGGTTTCGACGCAGAGGGTAGGTACCTAGATATGTCCAATTCAACTACAGTTTCGAGTAGAATTCTAGCGATCGACTACTCCTATCGTTAGTTTTCCTGTAGCTTCTCCGACCAATACAAGGTGAATGCTAGAGTAGTACAGGCCACGGACCGCGCGCGAGTTTTCTTCCTCCCCCTTCGTTGTTCTCTCCTCTCTCACGCACACATAGACGTAAACTTGCATTTACACTTATTTATGCAACACAGCATGTTCTTGCTGAGGCGCTGCCCAGCTAGGGGAATATCTGGAGAGTGAAACAGTGCTAGTCGACATATAGGTCAGCAAAGGATCTCAGATACTCGTAGTAGTTAAAATATTCAGAGGCAGGAATTTCAAATTCTATTGCCAGAGAACATAAACATATTGGTTCGCTCGGAGCAGCGGTAAGCCTCCTTCGACACCTTTTGTCCATGCCAGCACAGCCAACCCCCTCCACCACCAACTACTCCCAACTACACTCCACCTCTCTGTTGCCAACAGCGCCTCCGCCCCCGCACCTTCCCCCTTCTCTTGTCTCCGCCGCCCACGCTGTCCCCCACCACCACTGCCATCTCCAACCTTCCCTCCACCGCCAACACAACTCTCCCCCGCCCCCGCAGGCGCGCCCACCACCGCCGACCTGTGTCTTCGTGTCGAGGCTTTATGGGTTGTAAAGCGGCCGGCTATCACTGCTCGGCATCGCGCGGGGGCGAGGCACTTCCCCGCCCCGCCCCGACCCCTCTCGCAACCCCCGCTCCCGGAAGTCTCGTCGCTTTTGGCGCGCGGAAGTTGCTCGCGTGGCAGCGCCATCCCGTCCGGATTAAGGCCAAATGAAGCACTGAGCGCGTTAACAATGAGGCCGGTCACCTTTGCTCATACAGAGAAATCCCTCTCTTTGGTTTCCTACGGAACGTCGTTGTATGAATCGAAGATTCTAAAATTCGAATAAAAAAAATAACAAAAGAGTACAAAAAATGTATTGGGTTCGTTTGATAAAACCACACAAGACGAAATAATGCTAAAATATTATCGTTGACAGCTTTGTTTTATTGATTGATTAGTGATTCCGGGCTTACCACGACTAAGGTCATTAGCCCCGTAAGTTTAGAGCATGTTCTCATCGTGGGAGGTGGCGGTGGTCTTCCCCGCTGGATGGTGAGATTTGGCGCCGACCTACGTTGGCTTGCGGGAATTTTTCTCCATCAGGTATTCCCACCATCGTGGTACCGCCCCAGCTGTGACAACTGGATTCCAACTGGGCTCCGGGCATGTGAGAGGAAGGTGTATCTATGTAAGGGGTGATGTTAGGACAAGCAAAAGGAAGGAATGATCGCGCGCGGTCCGTGGCCCGTTTGTTAGGGTAATGCTCCGACATTCGCCAGGTGTTGATCGAAGAGACCACGGATACCTACCGATCACAACAGCCGGCCGCTAGAATTCTCCTCCTGACAGTGGCTGAATTCTAGCTGTTGCCGAATACCCGTCGTGATTCGAACCCTAGGACCTCCCGGTCAGAGCTCTTGCAATGTCATCAGTTGATACCCTGAGCCACTTTTGCCGGTGTGATATCTTTGTAACTGTAACTACCATGAAGACAGTATGAACGAGACTCAACACTAATGTTAGAAGCGTAGTGGAGGTAGGTACGAAAAACGTCGGCAGCTAATCAGCTCAACTGAACTTCAGCGACATCACGCGGTCAATCAAGGATATTATCTCGGCTTTTTTCGGCCAATAACGACGCGACTCCACTCATGAGTTACACCGAGTTGCCACAAAAAAATTAAATAAAGCAATGTTGGAATGACAGGCAGTATAGCCTTCGTGTGGTCTACAATCACACACAACTTGTACTTTGCCAGAGGGGATTCACACCCACAGGTGTCCACGTGAACAATGACTCTTACCAACACACCCCGCGAGAGTACAAGTACACCGTTCGGGTAAAATCCGGTCACGCCGGGACGTGATGCACTCATCTACCCATAACCCGGTTCGGAGTGCCACGCCAGCTCGAGACTCATCAGATTTCCGGGTTCGTACCTGAGCTGTTATCGCCGTTCACTGCGTTCGGACCCCACTCAATACCTATGAATGTCAGGCGCTGGCACCGGCTTTAGGTGGCTCAGGGCATTGATGTTTCTGCAATATGTCTGTTGCGGAGGTCCTAGGTTTGAGTCCAGACTGTGGCAGGACTCCGGCCGACTGCTGTGATCGGTAGTTGCTCTAGGTTTCTTTGATGAACACTAAACGAACGCCGGAGCTAACAAACGGGCCACAGACCGCGCGCGATCTTTCCTTCCCCGTCCTTGTCATATTCCCACCCTTTATTATACGAGTACTTTTATTTACTAACTACCACACAGGTCGGGAGACCATTCGGGAGCTACAGGTTGTACCGGTTGGGACGGTGCCCCGCTGGGAGATACCTGGTTGAGGAAAACCCCGCAAGCTGACGGGTAGATCGCCGCCGGATCTCGGCATCAGGTCAGGGAAATATCACCGCCACCTCCCGTAATAAAATAACTGCACTACACTTACAGAACTATTGACGTTATCCATCGACGCTCCCGAAATCACTAATCAATCAATCATTCAATCTGCCACGACGTTGCAAAGAGCCCACTTAGGATCATCCGCACGGCACGAAGACTCCAATCCGTCTTCTTTGCTAACGACGCGAGTGCCACTGGCAATGGGGGCAACCGGGTGGGAAATTCCCATTTCCGGCCAGTGCATTTCTATGTGGAACCACAACACAAGGGCATGGCTCCACCCCACCCCCCTCCAACCTAAATTCCAACCTTATTTTCATTTTCTATTAATTCAAGGATACAAATTATATTTTGTATTCGTTGTCCTATTTTACTCGTTTCAGAAATATGTAACCTCATTGCCGTGCTATTCAACATTTTGATTTTAAAATACCTCTGCATAACCCCATCCAGAAACTCCTCGCGGTGTGACGAGTTGCTGAATATCCGTGGCATCAGGGAGCGTTATTAAATAATTCGGGATCCGACGCCGCTATTTACACATCTTCTCATACACTTCGAGATTGACGTCACCCGATATATTATACCCATGTGAAGTTAGATACTTGTTCGATAATTTGACTGTCGAGCATTTTTATCCTTGTCGCATATTTACCTCGGTAATTACGCATTCGCAATCGTCAAATGAACCGTTCGCACGGGCTCCTCGTGCTCTCTCCTCAGCGGGTGCCATCGTCGAGTCGCAGCAGCACGCGAGCCCGCGCTGCCGGAATCGCTCCGGCGGCGGCGGCGGCGGCGGCGGCGACGGCGGCCGCGCGATAACGATGATTGCGGCGGCCTTATCGTCCGCCTTACGTGACGTGGCCGGGGCCGCGTGCTTCCATTCCGGAAACCCTTGATTATCCCATCCAGGTAAATAAATTATACTCCCTCATCAGTAGCTTCAACAAAATGAACAATTAGTCACATACCATCCCAGCGCCGACTGGGGCGCCGTCGCTCGGGTAATCAGTTGATGATCGTGTCGGCCACGTAACGCACGCAGAGGGGTGGGAAGGCAAGGGAACGGGGAGAGGGGAGGGCAGGGGAGGTTGTATTAGTTTGCTCGGAGCCGTCGCCGGTTATCGTTCCATCGCGGACACGTTGTCTCCGCTCGCCTCCCTGCGCCCTTGATGTCGTCCTCATCAACCTGCCGGCGAAGCAGCGGCGGGACCGGGAAGGTGAACGAACACCATGCCGCCGCCCCAAGGGTGTAATTACACAGAAATGAAACGGAAATCTTGCTCGCGGGCAAGGAGGAGTTCCGTACGCTTGTGAAACAGAGTATTCGGTAGATTCAAATAATATGTCGGTTTTCGAAAGTTTGAGGTACATATCTATGTTAAGATTGCCTGCCGTTATAGATTAAGAGCATTACAGAATTTGCTATAAATAACATAGGAAAACAGGTCGAAATACTCTATCGAAACTAAGAGTCACGAACCTAGAAGTACGTTGAGGTTGTTGTTTTTTTTCTTTTTTTTTCTTTCATTTTTCTTCTTTCCGGTTACCATGCATCTCTGAATATGAGGTAATCAACGTTCTACCAACCTCCTCAAATCTGCCAATGCGAGACACACTCGCGGCACGTCACATTCACGAAACCCAGGGCCAATCGTTCATGCCCAAGGATGGATTCGAACTTCGCACCGAGGTGTTCAGTTCGTAGTCGCTCTAATCACCTATGGCATTCCCAATTTGTGGTATTATTTTTTATTGACATCAAATAACGTTCGAATGTATAAAATTATATATTAGTGGCTTGAAGCTGCAGAAACTTCTCATCTATTGGAGTACATTTAAAAAAAATGATAAAAATCTATTTTCATTCTTTCCGATTTCGCGACTACCCAGTTCGGGCTTTGGTCTAACATCTGCGTTATCACAATACTCCAGCAGTCTCTCGGGCTACTCAGATTGAATTATCTTATTTGAGACATGAAAGTTACATTAGTGTTACAACATTGAAATACATTAGGCAATTAGTCTTACATTACTACAGAATAATACTTTCTTATATCATAAAATACGAAATTTCTGTCAGATTCAGAAACATCAGTAAACTTTGCAGTGTAATGTTATAAGAAATAATGCTAAATGTTTTGAACTCTCTGAAATATAATATCAGAGATATATTAGATGAGTTATAAAATTGAATTACGCAGTGCAAACTGTATCGCAGGTAATGTTTAGAATTTACGCGATTATGTCAGATATTAATGAATTGAAATATTAAGGTTACCAAGATTAGGTCACAAAGTGGGATTACACATTATCTTAAAAGAATCACAGCTTCAACTGGAGTGAACTGATTCTTCCGATCAACAAGCCCAAACATTATAACAAGCGGTGGAGAATGGGACATCTGTTGAAGAGATTGTTTGCAGATGCTACTACGTTTCTTAACTACAAAAGTGAATTAATTATAAAACTAAATCAATTATAAAAGTTCTTATCTTTCCCATGATCGTGAGTTAATAATGTATAAAATAGGAAATTTCGTAGCCCTATCGATGCTATGCTTATCACACAATTTTATCTCATAACCGGAATTATATGTAGTATGACTGTATTTAAAATATATCAATCTCGTTACATTGATTTTTTCCTGTTTGTTAGTGTATAATTAGTCTTTAATTATTTTTTTAATTATTTCCAATCAATTAGGCGACAGAAAAGAATTTACATGAATTTTTAACATGTGCAATGGATTCATAAATAATTTAATTTGAAACAAACGATCAGAAGCCAAGGATGGCAGCCCTACGTAAAAGCAGTGTATCTTATTCACATGATCTTTTCTTATCAAAAGGCGGTGTGTTACTAAAAGTATTCAAATACACATTGCCGGTAACTGTTATTACACTTGACTTTTGCGTTTACAATCTTCACTCGCGACCGTTAAATTTTTACACCGGACTTACGTTATTAACTATAACAAACGAACAATTTCAAAGAAAATTACTATAATACGTATTTAAGTACAAGGCGTAAATATGTCCGTTTCGCGCATTGCCTTTAGCCTCAGCACAAACCATCTAGACATACAATCACAATACGAACCTTTCAGGCTATGAAGAGAACAACTACTATTAATGACCTTTGGTACGTTCCACATTCTAATGACCTTAACAGTACAGGACTGTAATGATTTACCTTGTTTTATAGGTACCTATGGATATAGAAAATCCAAACAGATTCGAAACTGCGTACCAATTTTTTTCCCCAAGATGAAACTTAGTTTGCCTCAGAGTAGTTTCGATAAAAGTGTTAAGCTCAAAAGTATGCACCTTTTGTGCTCTTCGACAGCTTAAGAATTTTTTGAAACACAGAAATTGAAATATTGTAAAAAGTACAGATAAATAGCCTTCCTTTTCCCTAAAATAGTATAAAGCAAGCGCAACCATTCCGCTGGATCTGAAGTTTCTTTATTTGAACAGTATTAGATCCGAAAACACAGAGCTATAAATTTTAATTTTTAATGATTTTAGTTCAGAGTAGTGCCCTGCAGCAGCGAAAATTCTGAACAAAACCAGACAAATTAGTTTCCAGAAAGTAGAACGCATTCTGCCTAACAACAACAAACAAAATACTCTCGAACACCACTGCAAAAATTCTAGTAATAGCATGGTATAATAATAGGATGGTATACCTGTAGTATAGTACATACTGAAAAAGGGTTCTTTACATACCAAGAATATCAAAAAAGTTGCTGTTTAATGACAACACAAACAACATATATTTAATAGCATAGTATATTTAACACATCTAAGAAATCTGTCAATCGCACATGTCTGTCAATCTCACATACAGAACAAATACCTACTAAAGTTTTCTCTGTAAAAAAGCTG
This sequence comes from Gryllus longicercus, assembly GCA_038098605.1. Classification (NCBI taxonomy): domain Eukaryota; kingdom Metazoa; phylum Arthropoda; class Insecta; order Orthoptera; family Gryllidae; genus Gryllus; species Gryllus longicercus. Next base: position 530,680 of record JAZDUA010000759.1, read on the forward strand.
AAAGCAATTAATATACAGTTTTCAAGTAACCATAGTCTCATACTAGTGAACCCATACAGAGTATTCGCAATAGCTTTAAATATGAGTATCCTCATTAATATTTCAGTCACCCGCAACAAAAACTACTCTCCATTTATTGAATACTAGCCTTTTTTTACAACTTCCAGAGACCAAGGCAGTTCACATTTCTTTTCCTTCGATTCGCTTTGGAAATACTCAAGTCTGCAATTTTTTTCTCATTTCCAACTTGTCTAATATTTTGTACTATTCTGATTGTCTCAAGAGATTTTCACAATTACCCAGAGAAAGGCCACGCTTGTTCAATTGCAGTGTACTATATTAGAGAGCAATCATATGGCGGTCTCGTCGGACGCTTCCCTAATGTCCTGCACCTCAGTCGCCCCTCTGAACTCTTGCACCCTGTCGCCCATTGTTTTCCCCCTCATTTGTTCACCCTCGCGTGCCACTCTCCTTGGATTCTCAGCAGCGACATCATTCACACTGTCTGGGCCACCCTCACCGACCCACCGACCCCCCCTCCCCCGTTCCCTTTGCGGCCACCACCGTCTCCCTCACCGCCCAAGAAGACCCTGTCCCCTCACCCTTCCCGTCGCCATCGCCGCTTCCGTTACCGTTCACGCCCTCATCGCCGTTCCCCTCCCCGTTCCCAACGCCACCTCCGCCCTCATCACCGTCGCCGTCATCATCACGTCTCCTCCTCGTTACTGCCCCGTCCCCCTCGCCGCCTGCAGCGCAGCTCCCGCCCCCATCTCCATCACCCCACACGGTCCCATCGCAGTCCCCATCCCCATGGCCGTCTCTGCCCCCATCGCCGCCGCCCCCATCGTCACCTCCGTCCCCATCGCCCTCCCCTCCCCCATCACTGTCTCCACCGCCATCCTCATGGCCTCCGTCACCCTCTTAGTTGCCCCAACACCTTCGATGCCCTCGCCATTTCCTCCAGTCTCATTCCTTGGATAACATCCCCGCCCACACACACACACACACACAATCCTCACCACTTCACCTCGCGCTCTCCCCTCCCCCTCCTGCTTTGCGTGTTCGCCCCCGCCGTCGTGGCCGCTGCATATTGGAGCAGTGTCACTGGGCAAACGCGCCTGTAGGGAAATCTTTTAAGTGCTACATCAAAGTGATAGCATCGTTGTCCCTTCGTGGAATCGCTGACGACTTGTCAGCATCGTAGTTTTTTACCACGAGCAGATCAATGTTGCCGGAGATAATTATCAAAGGAGCGGCTGCCGATCATAGGTCTTTGAATTCCGATTGGTTTAATATTTCACCAACAGGAAATGAAGACGAATTCGGTCGACCTCAGTGAAATCCTGCATCGAGAGATCTTTTTAGACGCAGAGGTTTCGTAAAATAATGAGTGATCACGGTGAGGTTTTGAACTTCCAAACTTTATTGTCGATGTGTCTCGTCGAAACTATAGTTTGTAATTCAAGTTACCATTCAATGAATTAGTCTACTTTTGGGCTAATGTTTCTTTTTTTAATTGTCCTATGTTTCAAAATCTTCATTTTTTCTTTGTTTGGTAACTTGTTTTTCTTGGTTTGGTGACTTACTTTACTGTTTGTTTAATGACCTGAGCTGAAGGCGCTTTTGAGATGCACATTTCAGAAATTCAATATACTTTCATACAGATTACTATAGATGTACCTATAGCTGTTATAATTATCATTTGAATACTAATATTGAATAAGAATAACACAATAATCAGACGACCTGTGTATATGCCAAAGAAACATTGAAGAAAATGGCCGACAACACCGACGGCGCTCGCTTAAGGTAGTAATGCTGAAATGATCGTGGTAAGTGACGTCTCAGGTTCGACTGATTGTTTGTTCACGGGCACACCAACTGCTATGGTCATTAGACCCGTTGTTGAAGTGTGTGTTTTATCGCGGTAGATAGCGCTGTTCCTGCCCATTTTTGAATTTGCCTTATTTTTTTTACGTGGCGAGACTCGGGCCATCAGGCCCGCTCTTCCGTCTGACCACGCAAATTTCGCTACGCTCCTTTCATCTAGCAGAGAAAGAAGGTATTTCTTGGGCGAGAAACAGGCGATTTGAATTTAGCTCAGAGGCGTCATTTAGGCTTGAGGATCTTTTACATGCAAGTAAATCTACGAACATGGGACAGCCGGCTTTACTTCCCCTCCGAAGGATTTTTTCGCCCTTAAAAATCCACGGCTTCGATCGGGTTTGAACCCGCCAACTTGGGTACAACAGTCCAGTACGCTAACCGTTACACCATCGCCGCCGCATTTGGATGGTGAGATTAGACACCGACCTATACGTTGGCTTGCGAGGGATTTCCTCCACCAGGTATCTCCCCCAGAGGTGCAGCGCCCCTGCCAGAACACGCGTAAGAACATTAGAGTAATCGCCATCCGTGGAAATCTTAGAAATACTGCCTTGAAATTGACAAAAAATAAAGTGGTATTAAAGTGCTATCGAAGAGCTGAAGAATTTAAACTTAGGGTGGGTCTCCCATGACTCACGGAAAGCTCAGAAGCTCGGAATAGCAGATATCGAGAAAATAAGAGAAACCCAGTTTTCAAGGGCACAGGGGATAGCTTAGAGATAACACTCGAAAAAGTAACATTAAAGACAGATGCAGAGAGAGAACTTAAGAATTAAGTAAAAATTAGTGAAAGTAGAGGTCTAGCGTAGTTCAGGATCCGAAATTGAAGACAAAACAATAAGACAGTAGATTGATTATCTCGTGTTTCCTGACGCGTTAACTGCTATCGTCATTAGTTCCGTAAGTGCAAGACATGTTTTTCAGGGACGGTGGCTGGTCTATGTCGGGTTGTTGTTTTCCCCCTTCCGGAATCCCTACCAGCCTCAGCTGGGACAAGCTCTAAGTTCCTCACTAATCTTCCAACATGCGTAGTAGTATAGTGCACGTAAACATGTGTATAAGAAGTGAAGATACAACAGGTAAGAGGAAGGAAAGATTGCCCACGGCCCGTTTGTTAGGATACTGCCACAGCATTCGCCTGGTATTGATCGGAGAAACCACGGAAAACTACCGATCAGAGCAGCCGGCCGCTAGAATTCTCACGACAGCGGCTGAATTTGACCAAGCTAGCGTCGAAAATCCTGCAACTTTCGGGACTTGACAACAGTCGCAGTGACATCAGTTGATGCCCTGAGTCAGCTCAGCCGATAAATTACAGAAGAAAATACATGTTCCTTATGCTGTGGGGAAAAAACTGAACTCATTCTTTTGCATTGCCCAATGACTTTAAGAAAACGGAAAAACATTTTATTGGGGAATATTTAAGACAGTATCGCAACCGGTGTTAATGTGAACATGTAAATGCTTAATAAATTATTTAACTCTGCACTGCGACGTAGAAGATAAAATGTCTAAATATTTTGTAAGGAAGTACTTATTCCAGCTGCCAATATTTTTCTATCTAAAAGCAAATTGGAGTAATAACACCTGCTAATTATAGTACTATATCTTTCAAATAGCGTTAGATAAGGTAAATTTTGTAGCAACATTTGTTTTAATTGAAAAATGTATTCAATTCCTTTACGTTCATTTTCATTGTAACAATTTTATTCCTGTGAGATATTTTCCTCTAAAATATTTCCTTTTTTTTAATTGATCTCTTTAAAAATGTTTAGATAAGGTAAATTTTGTAGCAACATTTGTTTTAATTGAAAAATGTATTCAATTCCTTTACGTTCATTTTCATTGTAACAATTTTATTCCTGTGAGATATTTTCCTCTAAAATATTTCCTTTTTTTTTAATTGATCTCTTTAAAAATGTTGCAACATTTTTTACATTGTTGAGCTTTCTTTCTTCCCTTAGGGAATGAATAACAAATAGTATGTAGTATTTTCAAAATTTTACCTCTTGTAACTATTTGTGACTTTTTTCTTGTCCTTAGGAAAATTGTGAGCTATTATAGAGAAGTCTGTTGTTCTACTAACCAAATTATTTTTTATTAACAGACTCTTATCTTCTTAAAGCAATTTTAAAATTCTGTCCACCTGTAATATGTACATTGTTTGAAGAAGAAAAGTTGGTCTGTTAATAAAAGTGTCATCAATAAAAATAATATACAAGTTTCTTTGGCCAATAAATTGAAAAGTTATTCCCTGTGACTTTACTTTTTAATTTTAAATATTTCCTGTCAAAAACTACATGATGCCAACATCTCAATATCAAAATTCACAAGTTCCAAATTAGGAAGCATTAATGACTAACTATGATTAATGATAACTTGACCATGAGGTTGTCAAAACTTTCATGATCCATAATTTACACTTAAATAATTGTCATTACTTCATAAAAACACGATCCAAAATATAAATACTTCTTGTAGCCACTGATCTTACCTTTATTAAATTCGGGATTGTTGAAAAGATTAGATCCAAGCAAACTATGTTTTTCCTTACATGTAAAAGCATTTTTGAAGCATTTAGTCTTAACTAACCTAATTTATGGGCCCCTGTTCAAACATTTTGAACGATGCTCAGACGTAATATTTTCTACAGAAAATGCTCAGGTATAGTATAAGTTGATGAGACAATGAATTACAATCGACATAAAAGAATTTTACCGTAGCAATACGCCGCTAATACGTCGGCATCTGCATCTCTTGCTAGCTCTCCAGGTTTTAAGAGCGATATCACGTTCTCATGATATATTGTACATATTTATCAATCTTGTCAAATCTATTTCAAGAAGACTTTATATTTTGTTTTCTTAACAACAATTCATAAACACCAACTTCAAGTCCCACGCAAGTAGGTGGCTGTAATCGAAAGTTGTTACGAATTGTAACAAAAGTTGGGGAAGAAAGTTAGTAAAGTACTACATCAATTATTGCATACAGGTCGACATTATATGTTTTAAAGAAATGTTCTTACCTTCATTCTGCATACTCGTACACCATCACAATAGGCAAGCAAATCCCATCAAGAAATTTCTTCACCGCTTTTCACAACACTTCACAAGAGTTCATGGAATCATACCTTGCTTGCCGATTGACTTAGACGAATGTTCACGTGACCAGTGACGTAACTAAAATCTAGTTATATGGGAAAGTAACCAAGACCATGTACAATACATCTTCAACTGAATATCACCGTACCTAATCCTATATACTAGTACAACACTAATTCTCCTATATTAGGGTTTTATCTTTTATCGTAACGAGTCAACTTTGAGGTTGAGAGATCCATGAACGAAAGCGAAGAACGATTGACGGCATTCTATTTAAGTAGTTAGAATTACAATGGGAAATTATACGTTTTACAGGCTTAAAGACGATTTGTATTAATCGTGTTGCCTGAAAACCAGTGCCTTGCCACCAAACTTCGACATGGGAAGAGAAATGTCAAAATGTAAAGTTAAAATTGTTTGGCAAAAAATACTTTGACCTAAAACCCGATGAAAATAATGCGATGGACTGACAGAAGGATGTTTTATGTTATGCGTTTACCCATTGCCGGAGCCACATTGAATCGTTGGTATCGCGTAGCGAAGCATCACTGCGCCTTTTAAGTTTGAGGTTATAAATAAGACCGCCGGCGCTGGCGGAGAGCCGTGTTTCTGCCATTGAGTACAAAGACCCTCCCCATCCTCCATCTCCGAACAACAGCTCGTCTGGGGTAGCGAGAGGATCCTCCCCCACCCCTCCCCCTTTTCCTAGCACTACACGTCAGTAAATAAACTCGAGTCGCGATGAGCACCTGTGCATGCCCGCAAAACTACGACCAACAGCAAGACAAGAGTACAAAGATATTCTGTATCTCTCCTCTATGGGTTCTGCAGTTCGTCATATTCTCGCGGAAGTGAGCCGATTCAGTTTCTTTCGTTAGGATAAAGGATAAGAGCCCTCTGCAACTACACCCTTCTATTTCCTCTTCTTGTTCATCTTGATATAAACTTGCAACCTTACTCCACGGTACCTTCAAAATTGAAGTTGAATAGAACTATTTTGTATCCAACAATTTTCTGTTGTTGCCATTATCCTATTAAAAATGTCATTGCCATTGTTATAATTTTTTTAATTAATTAATTAATTTAAATCGTTAATAAAATTATTTTCTAAGTACTACCTAATAAAAATTGATGATACCAAACTCAGTATCTGTATGTGAAATTTGAGTCAGTTAAACTTATTAAGGCAACTATGTAAATTATTTGGCAACTCTCGTTATAAATGAAACTTATGAATTCCTGACAAGATGAAAACTTAAATATGTCTTGTATTCTATAGCTTGTTGGGTGTATTAGTTTTGGCTTTCAAGTGAATGTAAATAAAAGAGAAACACTGTTCCCGACACTCATGAAATCAAAACTAAATCTTGATAGCTTGAAATATAGGCAATGTGCAACAGATTCAGAAGCATCTAATGTATTCTGCTCCTATGATTTGTAATGAAAGTCCGTAGACCGAATTGTTTCATATTGTTCATTGTTATTTTTCATTCAAATTGTTCTATAAGTTTTTACATGATTTGGGGAAAGAAAAGAGAAAAACTCACCAAGAAGACTTAACTATGATGAAAACTCTTCTTTATAGGAATATACTATTTTATTTGTTGGTATGAAACCAAACAATGAACACAATTTTTCTTGTGGCAAGTAGTTTAAAATTCATCACATGATTGTAATCCCTAATTGACACCATATAATATAACCATATAACCATATATTGACCATATAACCATATAATGACACCATACAAAGATTTAACATTTCTAACAAATGAATTCTGTACATGTAACCAGCATAAGCATCTACAGCCTAAACGAAGAGCAAGGGCTAATTACATTCTGGTCCCCTTTTTTACTGAATTTTTTTATTTACAAAAGACATTTTACTAGAAAATAAAAAAAAACATACTAAAAGGAGAATGAAATTATAATTTTAATGATAAATTTTATAAATACAATTGATTTTACTTTAAACCATTCACAAGGGTGACAAATGTCTTAGAGAGCCTCTTTCCAATATGTATAATAATTTCCAAAATTGTTAGGGAAAAGGGGAAAAGCAGGTATTGAACATATTTAAGAAAGTTTAGGTGTTTTATTATAATGGGCTACAAGGCCCCTTCAAAATTGTTTTAGAAGAAGTCAATTTTAACTAGTCACAAAACTTTCAAAAAAAAATATTTTTGGATACCTAATCATTAAAACTAATAAACTCATATCACAGCATGAGCTGAGTGTAGCCTGTGACATTTTCTGAAATATGTGATATGATATATTCAACCAAATCATTTCGAATTTCTCCTCCCAAAATTTGTCTCTGGATCCATCCCTTCAAAAATATGTGATAATTAGAATTCTTTGATCACTCCAAGAGAGCTTTGTGACGGAGCACTACCTTTAGAACGTAAACCAGTTAACTTCTCTGAACAAAATTTTAAAGACTCAAAAATCTGTATTTTCATCATTTAGATATGAAGGCCATGACTTTCCCTGATCTCCAAATAGTATGATAAATCCATTTCCGAACAACCAATTCTATACATGCTTTACTCTTTCAGAGTTATCCCCAGTTTCCAACTGTTGTTTGGGATAGTGGTAATCCTGAAATAACAAAAGGCTTTAATATTTTTGCAATGAATGTCTCAAACCTTGTGGGAAAATCCTACTAGTTTTGACCTCACTGCAATGTCAGTAGGGAGACTATTTGAAGCTAAAATTTTATTTTGTTCACTGTGCAATGCAAACACAGGATGCCTGTGCACTTTATGAGATGTATGTAGCCTGAAAGCAAATAATTATAAAGTTGTATGTAAACTACAGGAGTCACAAACCAGTTTCATATAATATATTCAGAGATAAATGATGGATAAAGGAACTCTAATGATGGAACTCTAATAGCTGATGAAAACACATCATAAATATATGCAACCTCTACAAAATGTAAATTATCTATTACAAAATAACATGTTTTAATATCATAACTTAGAATTCATTCTCTAACACCAGGGTCTTCTGAAAGAATAACAATCCATGCCAGTGAATCTTCAATTACTTATTAAATTGTTTTAGTTGTATAGAATAATGTTTAGTTTTATAGTAACTATTCTCTCTCTTAGTATATAATTAAGTACATAATGTAACCTGAGATTCAAGCATGATCACTGCTGTAGTTTAAGTCTGTTTAAACACTGGTGATTAAGCACAAATAAATGAATTCTTTCCTTTTATTTTATGAACTTATGATTATTGAAATGATTTCGAATGCAGCTAGTACATGTATGATATTTTCAAGGACCTTTTTCTACAAGGAAATTGTGAGCAGATAATAGGGAAATGTCAATAAAGACATATCTATCTTTGTAGAGTAATCTTCTTTTAAAGAGCAAGCTAGTGTATGAGTAACAATATTTTTTTTTTTTTTTTTTTTTTTTTTTGGTTTAGTGGCTCGTAACTAAATAAATCACCCTACAATTTTACTTTTCCTTAAATGATTAGCAATAATGTTTGGGTTCCTGAACACAGACATGAAACATATTGCTCAAAGTGCACTTATTGAAGCTGTTTGGCAACTATTGACTCTTGAGTTACCATTTGATAAAGTCCACAAATTAGGTATAATGAAATGAAATCTTAATAATTGTTAGCAAATGCTTAAGAGACCATCCACATAGTCGATGGTCCACCACATAGTCGATCCACATAGTCGATCAACCATCCACATAGTCGATCCACATAGTCGATACACCATCCACCATGGTACCATCTACATAGTCGATGTTAAACTTGTGATATTTGATGTACTTTTACTAGAAAATGGTAAATTATAATATCTTGAACTTTTTGCACATGTGAAGGTACAACTTTTGTTTATATTTTGGCATTTTTTGGTGTTGATTAAAAATAATTAAAGTTTTCTTCTAATTTTACTTTTTAGCCCACATTTTTCCAGCAATTATGCAAAAACTTGTTTTTTTAATATTTTTTGTTAATAAAAAGTATTACTATGAAAAAGTCAGTTCGTTGTCAAACTATTAATCATGTATCCTAGAAGTTTTATTTAATTGTGAACAATAGTTCTGAAAAATGGTACGATAATGACATAATAATTACAAATTCAGAAAATACCCAATGGAAATGTCCACTTACCACACTGCACTAGAACACTCTCCTAAACAAATATCAATTTCAGAACTATGTGTTTCATCAACTTAAAATAAATTGTCAAACTATGAATAAAACATAATTTTTGTTGCAGTAAAAGTAATGGTGGGCACAGATAGATAAAAATAGCTTGAATTTAGAATATTTAAATGAGTATTAAAGCAGCTTATCGGTTCCAAAGAAGAAAAAATGTATGTATTTATTAAGAACAAAGTTTGAACTACGTATTTAAATTAAAAAATCGATAATTTGATCCTTTTCATGGTTCAGTCTCCCCTAATAAAATGTAATTTTTTGCTTTGCTTTCTCACTAATGATGCTAAAATGCTCCATATGCATGTAAATGTAGCTTCACTTTGCAAATGTTTTGTTGAACTCTTCTTTTGCTTGTAATGGTAAGAGTAGAGGTAAGGACAACTTACTACTTTGTTAGCAATGCAGAAAAATCATACTTGCAATTCGTTTACCAATGCAAATAATTTTTCTATAACTTGGAAATGAATTGTGTCTATTTTTTCAAATATTGCTAATTTTGCAATTTTTCAAATTTATTTTTATTTATTTATTTAAAACTTTCAACTATTTATAGTTAAAATGATGGGAAGGGATTCTGTAACTCAAACAAATGTGTGCAGATAATCTTCTCCCCATACGTCACATACAGTTTTTAATGTTTTTTTGACTAAATATCATGAATAATATTTTGTAAAAGTTATATAATAAATCACGAGTAAAATTTTGTAAAAGTTACTTGATAGTAAAGTTGATGGTACTTGTATGTATACTTAATAGAATTATTGATGAGTTAAGTTTACTTTCATTATGCCAAAGAAAGCATCATAACAAATGTTTTTAGGCCCATAATATTTTAACCCTTTAACATGGAATGCCATCTTCAGATGGGACATTTGTTTCTTCTCTATTCACGAGGAGCCATACCTAGACATTAGAGATTCTTGTGTATAGCAGGATGTCATGTGGAAAGGGAGATAGTTGCAGTGAAGCATTAAGCTGGCTACCTGCTACCAAATCCCTTTTCACTTCATCCTCATTGGAATGCTGCAGTCTTCAATATAGACCATCACTTTAAGGAGGAAAGGTTGAAGGAAATTTGTTTTCCTCAAACTACATGTTAGTTGATAGTTAATAGTAAACTACATGTTTCATTGATTTAAAACCTTCAATTTTAAAAATAACAGTCCTTGTGGCTTGTTTTCTTATAACAAAATTTTCATTTATGCTGAATACAAAATGTATTTTTAGTTATTGACTAATAGTTAATATTTATAACAGTAACAACTGATATATTGAATGACCTTCAAATAGTATTACCGAAGTAAAAGCTATATATTTTTGAATATGTATCATTGTCTTCTCGGGGTGCTTAAGACCCATGAGTCATCACCTTAGGTATGCTACTGCTTATTAATGAATTAACATAATGCTTATTAGAACTCAGCGAGATGTCACCACATTTCCAACTTGGAGACTAAACATGCTAACATATATGAATACCTATAAGCTTACATTTCTTATTATTTTTAATCTGATTAGACAAAATTTCAAACAGTTAATGTTATAGTATATGACATTTGTTACTGGAATTTATCATTACTATGCACTATTAATCTATTAAATATGTCAGCATCTGTGCAGTTAAAACTTTGAAAATTGCTCCATAAAGTACCTATTTTAACCGATTATAACATTGTTTGTCATAATTTTTATAAACAGCACATTCATCTGGCTCTTTACTCTTAGTACACCTCTCAAAAAGATTTCAAAAGTACTATTAGCTTTTGTACGGTTTGGAATGGTTACCATTAAATACGTTTATAGAGTGTATTAGAGCCATATTTGAACAAGGTTTTTCAAGCAGTCACCTTTGTGTTCAGAAAAGTTCCTTTCTTTTTTGCATTTTTTTTTTTTTCGCTCCTATTGGTAAAGCAAGTCCCCTATGTAACATGTGGGGGGTCAATCCATGTGTGTTAGTTCATCATCATTACCAACTTTCATGGTGAACTTAATGGCATGTAATACTGGAAATAATAGTGATTTTCCTGTTAAATATCATGCATCATTCAAATGCAGAATTTCCTATTAGTGTTGTGTGGCCACAGGCAGCCAGAGCTCACGTAAGCACAATTGCATAGCTCTGCCTCAAAAATAACATCTCAGCAGTAAAGTCCCAATAAGAAGAAAGAGGAAAACATTTGAAATTAAAAATTCAACAAATAAGATTGCATTCATTGACTCACAATGGAATAAGAGCGAATGATCTATCATTTCCGTTTTTCTGTGGCTTTCATCATTCCTATTTTAAGACAAAACCAACCTTGCTGCTCTGCCCATGTCTAAAACTTGTCTGCAAGAATCATTGACCATGATGCATTCCTCTGGTAGGAAAAGCTAATAGATAGCAGTCCAGGAGAGGAGACTTTCACTTCAGGCCATATAACTCCATCAAAACGCATTTCCTTTTCTGACAGTAGGAGCACTGAGATATATGGGTGATTAACACATAATAGGATGGAATGCTGAGAGTTCTTCCACTGAGCCAGTTCTACCAATTATTTTTTTTATTTTTTATTTATTTATTTATTTTTATTTTTTTTTAAATCTTTGGTCATGAGAAATCATATGATGTTAACTGAAATTCAGTATGTCATTCTTGATTATCCAATAGACTAATCAGTACCCAAGGTATTGTTTACTACAATATGCAATTTAAACCATATATACAGTGATACCAATTAGTAATGTACATGATGAAAGAGTTTAGGAAAAAATTTCATCAAATAATTAGATCTCGTTTTATCCCCTTATTTCACATAGTATCCAAAATTAATGTTGAAATAAATAATATCTCTGTATTGTGTTCCTTAATAAAAAAAATCATAAATAATTATTTCTTTTTGCAATTATGTAACCCCAGGAAGAGAGTTAAGAAGGACAAGGATTTTTAACGAAAAACAACACTCGAGTAGAGAATAAATTACTGCATTATATTCTGTAGAATACTGTGCACAGTAGCATTTGGTATACATACCATGTAACATACAGCAGTTGCCTTTGTACAAGCCACACTTATGCTCTACACGAATTGGTACAAACAGATATAATGTACAATACAGCATAAGACTATATTTGACACCATGCACATAGCATTGCACTAGAGAATATTCCACATCAATACACACATAATTTCTTATGATAATGCCTTTTTATAATAGGCAAGTTATCAATCACTGAAGCCCAATGTGTTCTTTTGTTAAAGAGAAATTATTTAATGTCATATTTGTGTATTATGCACATCTCTCTTCAGATTTAACATGCAAAAACTGATGTATGTGATTCTGGCTTTTCTTTTTTTCTTTTTTGTTCAATATTTAAGTGAATTATTTCTATATTTGACTAAATGTATGAACATGGATAATGCACAGTAATATTCCTAGTAAAAATTCTTTGTAACAAGGTAATCTACAGTGATCATAGTAATAAAAATTATAATAGAAAATAACATAAATGCATAAAATTTGCTACAATAATACTTGTTCAAACTTTCTAATTGAAAGTACATGAAAGCATATTTTAATGTCCATTGCAAAAGCACATCTTCTTTCTACATAATTTACTTTATTTTTAATGAAAATGAATAATATTCATGATTTCTTTGAAGTTAAAGCGATATATTTAAATGAGTGTATGAAAGAAATGACAAGTATTATCTGTACTAACTCACATTTAAATCTACACTGCAAATAATACTTTTTTTCTAAAACCTACTTCTCACACAGGCATGAACACTTGTACTATCCCTCACAGCAAAATAACCAACCAATGAAGTATTATACTTCGTATGTTGCATATGTTTCCATTCATAATAAAACTTATGTTCAACCTGTGCTTTCGTAATTAATTAAAATCGTTATTAATCCTACAAAATTTTCCGTGACATCTATCATACAATGTAACACCAATTATTTCTACATGTAATGGTAGTGAACTACACAATATAATAATAAATTTTTTGATGAAATATATTTAGTGAAATCATGGCAAGCACCTCAAACTAGAGTGAATATACAATAGAAACACTACCACACTTGTTGCCATGACATTTATGAGAAATATCTAGAAGTATATTTTTAAGAAGAAAATTACACACACAAAACATTACATACAATTAATATTACTTCTAAATTTTGAGATAACTAATCTTTGGTAAAATGAAGAACATACTGTGAACAGTCTCTCCTTCACTTATAAACATATAGGTACACAGAAATTGTCTCTGTCAACTATTTTTAAAATGAGATATCTTCAGAATACAGAAGTCTTTTGAACAGAAAATACTATTACAATCACATTCGGATCATTCAACAAGATGAACTCTTCAAATCACCCAATTCTGCCAGCAAACGAGCTTCACCAGTGCGTAACAAGTAGCGTTCCTTTAAAGCAGTAAGAGCAGCTAGAAGGCGGCCATTGGCTGCATCCAAAGCAGCGATTTGGTGCTCTTGGGCTTCAATCACTCTCTGCTTATGGGACAAAGCATCTGACATCTTTTGCTGCTCACGACGTAGCTCTTCTTCTACAGTGATGAGCCTGTGGAAAGAAATATAAATGTAGGAAAGTTTGTCAGGTATCTGACTAGAGAAATTTTTCAATACAAAATGAAAAGATATATTTTAAGAAACATGTTGTTATCATATGCTGTTGTGTAATAAAATAAAATACTGATAAATAGTATAAAGGTGTCTGCTTTAAAAAGGCTAGAAACTATTAACATTAATGGCAAAATCAATTATTAATAACTTAATAACATGTATGCATACTTCGTGTTAGGAATACGTTACACATGTAATTCAAATTCTTCTTATGAATTATTCTTCGCAGTTTGTAAAACAAAAGAATAGGGAGGTATCCTCACCGTGCAATGATGCCTTTCATTTTGTTGTCACTATGTCTGTCATCCAGATCAGGAGAACTAAGCGTGGAAGAACCAGGCCTCTGTTCCGCTTGTTCCAATTTGATTTTCAGCAATTCCACGCTGGCCTGCAGTCGTTCTATCTCTCGTTCATACTGAAAATGCACAATGGTTAATGTTAATGTGCAACAAAAATCATTTCTCTTAAGAAGATCTACTTTAATAATATAATATTTAATAAATTAAAAATGTAATACTTAATTAAATATCTAACATTGTTTCTTTTGTTAACATTCAGTGTTCTACATTGTAATAAGATACACTGATTGCACTGATGTGGATGCACTGACTAACTAAAACAGAAGTTCCTTCAAACTTTTATTTTGTTGAAACTTTTACTTTTTCTGAAAACTTTTACTTTTGTTTCGTCATCATCACAGTCATTTTCATCCTCCTCCTCCTCCACCTCACCATCATTATTTTCCCACACTTTTTGTGATCTATCATAATATCTACATTCCAAAACATTTTTTACTTCTTCAAATAATACAATATATATGGAATTATTACATTAGTTTTGAAATACTTCATATTTGTTACTGATAATTTCTATTCTACATAAATACTTGTCACTTGTCAAACTTACTCATGGTTTTAGATAATTTGATTTGTTTAAAAAAATATATTTTCATCAGTCCTATGAATGTTAATGTTTTTCAATAGTAAACTGAATTCAAAAAAGTTATTTCTAGCATCAATCAAGACAATTAAGAAACCTACTATTTTACAGGAAGGAAAAAAAATTATTGCAAGAAAATGAGAAAATTTTAATTACTTGATAAATAAATATGTTCAGTTATATACTTGAATATAAAAAACTTGCCTTTTAAATACTGATAAAATTATACCTTCAAAAACAATAATGCCAAAATTTGAATAGATGAATACAAGAGGTGTAACTGACACACTAACACTCTTACAGTATTTTTTTTTATTGCAATGATTTTTATATTAATAAAACAGACTCAGTATTTTCTTACAACAATTTATTTCTTTTGATGTTTTGACCCATTTCAGGGTCTTTTTCAAAAATCTGTAGACCAGACATGTTGACCCACAATAAACAGTTAGCATTTTGATAAAAAATTGTCAATATTGTCAAGGAGAACTTGGTTATAATAGTCATCTAATCAGCAAGCCTGGACAAAAGATTTTTGAAAAAGACCTCAAATTGGGTTAAAATGTCAAAATAAATAAATTGTTATAAAAAATACTGAAAATCTTTTATTGAGGTCATAAAAATAAATGCAATAAAATAAACAAGATAACAGATGTTAATATATTTATTAACTCTTGTAGTAAATTAACACAATTGTTTGAACTAATTTGCAATAATTTTGTTATCTGATATATACAAGCTCCATTAATTCCTTCAAGAATTTATATAATTTATATGCATAAACCAAAATACTTATGTCTATTTGGTTTGTTTGAAAGGTATAAGTGATAGAAAATTACTTCTATCACAAGCCAGGGTCTGGTTAATGCGTGACTCACTATTGAAGGCCGCACCTGCTCGATGCTGCGAGCGGTAGGGTGTCGTGGCTTGCTGCGTCGACTATGGCATGAATTGTCATCAGATGAATCGCTAAGGTCACGAGGAGAATCCAATGAGAGTCGGCGGCCTCGAACTTTGGGACAACACTCCAATCGACTTCCCTCTGAAAGAAAAAAACAATCAGTGAATGAGTTTCTGGAGAGAATTCAATGGATATTTTGTAACATTCTAATATAATTACATGACTAACTAAAGCATTTTATTGATCTGTAACGAAATATATTTCATCACATTCGGTGAATGTATTACTCACCAACCATACTTGCAGCACTTGGAGCTCGAGAGTTATAATCACACAAGGGATGAGGGTGGCCATTAAAAGGCCTCCAATTGCTAGCACCAGGGGGTGGGCATTGAGGATTGGTGCGAGGAGCACATCGCCTCGCAGGAGGAGGAGTTGGTGTAGCAGGAGGAGCTGTGGCATCCTCTGATGAAGAAGAACAGGAGTGGCTGCGGTGATGCCTCCCGTGTGCCATTTCTAGATGATACACAGGATTGGTGAAAGCTAAAGGAGCTGACCTGAAAGTGTAGGTCATCGTCAGAAAAATACAGTATAAAATTCAATGAAACTTATAGTTTCATGTTTTCATACTTCAATTACTCTTATAGATATGTCTAAAGCAAACATAATACCATGAGTGGCAAGCACCCAAAAACAAATACTACAATGACTGAAAAGGAGATCAATAGAATGGAGTCTATACTGTCGTAAGAAATAGATGGGGAAAAAGTACTGTATTTACCCGATTATAAGCCGACCTTCTTATCCCGTTTTTGTAGTTCAAAAACTGACCCTCGATTTAGAATCGATGTCATCGTGTTGCTACAACATAGTTGACACCAGTCATCCGTAAAGATATCTATTTTTTGTTGGCCATGCAGCCGACATTTAGAACATACATAAACTACCTTCATTTGTTGTGTTCAAACGCAAGACACTCCCATAATCAGTTATTTCCTTAGAGCGTTATTGCACACACAAATAAAAAAGGGTGATTTACCGAAGGCATGATGTTACAATAGGTTCAGTTGGCATTGTCGACCTGGCGCTTAGTTGAGATTACGTAGCCTCCTGGTTTTTGACTCTTACACAGCCCACACTTCTGAGGCGGTGAAGGAGTTAAAAGATCAGGGAATCGACTTGACAATTATTTCAAGGGGACTAATGTCAATACTTCATCCCCTGGATGTGTGCATCAACAATCCATTCAAGGACAGATCAAAGAAAATGTTCTTGAATTGGCTGTCCAAAGAAGACAGAATGCTCACACTTCAGGGCCCGTGAAATGAGCTAGTCTATCGTAAGTGTGCGCTTGGATAGATGATACTTGGAAGATTATTCCTAGAGAAGTTGTTGCAAGGGCTTTTAAAAAGTGTTCAATCTCAAATGCCGTTGATGGCAGCAAATATGACTTCCTTTTCATGGACAAAAGTGACAAAGAGTCAAGTGAGGAATCTGAGTCATCCAATTACGACATCTGAGTGAATGACCTCTAAAATGTATAGAAATCAGAGGTCCGAGTGTGTTTAGCATCAAATATATTTCTTACATTTAAATCAATTTCCTTTTTTTCCGTTCATTATTTCTTGGGGTCGGCTTATAATCGAAAAAATATGGTAGTTATCATGGATAGTTATAAGCTAACTGTAGTAATTTTTTTTTTTTTTTGTTCCCAATGCATAATGTTTTCCCTCGACAAAGGCTTACAGGTGCCCCTGATCAGTATTAAATATTAAATCTTTAAAATAAAATATGTTTTCTCCTTACCCTAATGTGTTAGTATTTCCATGCATCATGTGACTGTTGTTATTATTGTTGTTCATGTTGCTTTGGGTATTTCCATTGTTATTGTTATTATTGTTGCCACCATTTCCATTGTTGTTATTATTAGAAATGGTAAGGTCAACAGGACTGGAGCTTTGACTATAAGCAAAACTTTGGTATCCTGAAGATGCAACACCAGATAGTTGCGAAATTGATAAGGTAGAACCTTTCAAAGGTTCTGCTTCTTCATCTGCATACTGTAAAGCTGCAGACAGTTCATCCAAACCATTTCCAACATTACCATTCAAACCATTAGCCAAAGAACCACCTCCTCTGTATCCACCAACAACATGATCCTGAAAGAATAATTATAGTCAGTAAACCTCAACATCACTGGCATATCGACACTTTCCAATAGCAATTATTGAACCTGTTGCAAGCAAATAATACCTGTTGATGGTGATGATGGTGATGCATATGATGCATATGGCAACAGTCTTCATTTCCAGGTGGTGGAGTGCTGCTGGACATAGTCAACTTTGGCAAGAAAGCATTACGAGGTAAAGTGGCAGCTCTTGGAGCTGTAGGGGAACGGGGCGATGATGCTCCACCCAAATGCACAGAAGTACTCATCATTTCATTGTTCTGCATCACAGGTGAGTAAGGTTGACCCACTCCAGTATTGCACACAGTGGGATCATTATATCTGAAAATATATAACAAATTATTACTCTCAGTGAATCCAGATACCAATCCTCCTTGACTTATGAATTCGAACTTTTTAATTGTGTTTCCTATCATACTACTGTTTCCTAATTCATTCAGCTGTATATAGTTTAAACTTTCCCAAGTTTCCAAACTTTCCCAAGTAGTGTGTGTCGATTGTTTTTTTGTTTTTTTGTTTTTTTGTTTTTTTTTATGTTGCTGCAAAGGACATGTTCTTCATTTAATCATTTTGAAAAGTTTCCATATCTTACCTGAAAATATTATCGCGATGGTTGTACCCATTCATGTCAGTTGGAGGCGGAGGTGCACTCAGCTGTCGGCTGAGGACTGTGCCATTACTGACATTCATCGATGTAGGAGTGGCTTGGTGGGCAGCTCGCACCTTATCAAGAACCTGGCGCAAGCGTTCGACTTCTGGCCGATTCACTGTATTGGGACCAAGTTTACTCAAGCTTTCTGCCAATAAGGCAGCTAACAAACTGAGTTGTTTACCCAAGTCAATATGACCATCAAACTCAAGACCTGAAGAAGGTGAACCTCGACTCTGTAACAATGACAACAACAAAAATACATTGACAAGGCAGAAATGTAATATTTTGTCTTCTTTTTTTTCTAGTGCACTCTTAACTGAGAAAGAAACACACACCTATAGAGCAAATAATATCATGAATGTTTAAGACGACAACTTACAGAGATAAGCTGCAGGAACGTGCGCATGCCAGGAGCTTCTCTTTCAAGAAAATCATTCAAAAATTCCATGAAGTTCTCTTTGCCCTGAAAACGAGTGAAATTTGCCAGTGTCTGCAAAGTCTTGGCCACCAATGTCAGGTTTCGGGCTGCCTTTTCATTTGGATATTCTGAAAAAGTCAAACGAAATATTTTATTAGCCTAATAATAAATAAGTTTCTATTAAAGTTTTCTTTATTTACTTTATATCATAATTAAAGTATTATGGCAACATACCATGGGTAATATTGAATAAGCTTGGAGAGAGCACTGCAGGACATAAAAAGCGCAAGAAAATTGAAGCCGATATTAAATTGTCAGCTAAATCTTCCCTGCCTGTTGCTGCTAAGCGTTCCCGTAATGTTGCAAAGCACTCTCGCAGTTCTCTGTGAAATAAATACAATAATCAATAAAAAGTACTGAGTAAAATTCATTTTCTTAATTATGAAAAACAGAACACATTATTTCACATTTCAAGAAAAACAACGACTATGAAAAATTGTACTGAAGATGAAATAGAACATTTGAAAACAGATGTAGAAAGTGTAATAATACTTACACAGGGAAATGTTGGTGAGATGCCAGGATGCGATTCCAGGCTGTTTCTACTGCATTGCGCAAATTTGCCTGTTGGCGCTGAAGAGCTCCTGTGCTGGCCACTTTGAGTGGATCTACTTCACAATCTTGCCCGTCATCCAATACAGCTGCCACCAACTCACCCAGAGTATCTTGCAGGTAACGGTCTCCCACCAGTTTCAGGTACGCTTCCATGGCTTTGGTAGCCAACGAGTTGCCTCGGAAAGTCAGCCGCTCATCCTCTGAAATATCATCAAATTTGCACGCTCAATTAAAAAAGCATTGTAAAATATATTAAGGATGATAGAATAATCTGTAATTTTGACCACATATACAACTGTTTTCTGTACTTTGCTGACAGAAATTTGCAATAAGTTAGTTCATTGTTGACATTACAAGCAATAGAGGAAAAAGAAAGAAACAATAGAGGCTTAAGAATTATGAAATAACATATGCATTATAAATTAAATGTAAATGATGAGAAAAGATTAATAAGAAGTGAAATGCGTTTCAAACCAGTTTTGGGTTACTTCCATATTAATTATAATGAAATTATAATCAGTATTTATAATATATATATATATATATATATATATATATATATATATATATATATATATATATATATATATATATATATATATATATATATAATGAAATTATAATTAATATAAATGATACCAAAGGAAACAATGAATGGGACATACAAAACTGTTTCTAATACTCACCAACTCTATCGATATCCATCATAACAAGATCTGCAAGAAACTGCCGAGCTACACCTTCTCGTTGCATTACATGAACAAGAGCAGTTGCTATATCTTCCTTAGCTTTAACTGATATTACTGGCTCAAGGAGTTCACATAGTGATGAATACTCCAATTTTAAAAACTGCAAGTAAAATGAATAACAAAACATTTAAATAATAACATGGATTAAAAACTAGGTAACTATGTTATAAAAACAACAAAACATTTTATTTTCAATGTCTTTTACCTGGAGGAAATCCGCATAGACATGAACTGGTAAAATTTCCACAGACTGAAAACGACACTTGACTCTAAGAGAAGGAGGCTCCTTGCCACCGGATGAATTTGTCGAGCCTTTTTCACCCAAAACAGGGTACCAACGTTCTGTTAAGAAAGGGCCAGCCACATCATGGACTGGAATACTCACAGTACCTGGAATAATAAGATGAAATTGTGTCAATACTTCATTACTAAAATCCAGTGAAACAAAAAGCAAAATAATTATCATTACGCACTCAAAATACTTACCAACTAATGTATTGCGGTCTCTCTTCTTCTTACGATCAGGTTCCCGGAAGAGACTGACATTGATAACATTAACAGCAGGTAGATGATAAAAGTCAAAGTGTTCTCCCCAGAAACATAATTCACCCTTTTGCTTGCTTGATGTTCGAGCATAGAGAGTCTTGTCGAGACAAAGTTCACAGAAGTACCTACAATAATAGTCATGTAAATTACATAATTGGAAAAGTCAATCAAGTTCTTATTTCATCAGATACCATCAAATGAAATGTACCAACCTTTTCTTGTTTGGCACACCCTTAGCTTCAAGAATCCATATTTTCAATGAGTTGTCTGTGCGTCTGACATGCTCTGCATCAGGTTGCACTGATTTTCGCAAGCTAGAAAAGAAATGTAATTATTACTACTAATTTAAAAAATATG
The DNA here is from genome assembly GCA_038098605.1 of Gryllus longicercus. NCBI lineage: Eukaryota > Metazoa > Arthropoda > Insecta > Orthoptera > Gryllidae > Gryllus > Gryllus longicercus. The sequence goes on from JAZDUA010000759.1 coordinate 551,866, forward strand.
TTCTGTTTCTCATACAATGCGCATTTTTCATCAATAAATGAACGAAGAAGTCAGTGTGTATTATTAAGTTTTGTAAAAGTTATAAAAAAGGCAGTTCCATAATAATATGGCACCCAAATAAATGGTTACAACATAGCAAATTTATATTTTAAAAAAACAAATTACTATCCAAAATATTGATAGATAACTTATTTGACAAAATACTATTTTTTTTAATATTGTTAATTATGACTTCTTGGAGACCTTCAAATCTCACCACTATTTATCTCGTGTAAAGGCAGCATGTCAACATACATCTCTGATGTAAATTCGAGTCAGGGAAAGTTAGTTCAAGAAATGAAAGGCAGAGGAAGAACGACGTCTGGGTCGGGCCGGGTCGGGGCAGAGTGGGGCGGGGCGGGGCGGGGCGGGGCGGGGCGGGGCGGGGCGGGGCGGGGCGGGGCGGGGCGGGGCGGGGCGGGGCGGGGCGGGGCGGGGCGGGCCGGGCCGGGCGGGGCGGGGCGGGGCGGGGCGGGGCGGGGCGGGGCGGGGCGGGGCGGCGCGCGTAGCGTTGCGTTACCTCGCGTCTCGTGGCGCGGGGTAGGGGACTCGCCTCGGCTGGTTGCGGGTGTAGCCGGGTCGGATTACACAGCCGTGGCCAGGAGTAAGGGAGAGAAATGCGCCAAGAGGCCGAAGGCAGGGCCGTACCTGTGCACCCAGCGGTCGCGTTCGCGCGCCGAGCGGCAGCAGAAGTAGCGCGGCGGGCCGGCGGCCGGCGTCACCTCGAAGCAGTGCTCGCGGCCCAGCACGGACGGGTGCAGCGGCTTCACCACCGTGTGGCCCGCCAGCTCCAGCGTGGTCATGGCGCCGGGCCCGCCCAGCAGTGACTCGTGGCTGCGGCTAGTGCGCAGCCCTGCGCGTCCGCCGGGGCCCGCGACGGGGTTCCTGCGCAGCGCAACACCCTCACAGCCCTCGTACACGCAAAGGAAGGGGGGGGGGGAGCTGGGCCAGGTTGACGTTCTAGGGGCCACAAACACGAACGAATGCAGTAGAGTCGCGGGAAGCCGAGCCTTGCTAATCGGATATTCCGTGCAATACGAGATAAAAAAAAAAAGAAGAAAGAAAAGACTGATGTGCCTCAAGTCACCTAACAAGCTGCGATAATCAAGAGCTGGCTCTTGCAGGGTTGGCTACACTCCGAAGGTCACGTGTGAGGTCCGAGTTCTTTGTAATCCGAGGTACCGTCAGCTCCAATTACCTCGGATTATCGCGACTACTGTAAAGGCGTTGGCGCAGCCGGAGTGGAACCGTGGCCAAGATTTGGGGCCCCCGAAAATTTAGAAAGAGACCCACGCAGCTCTACGGTACATGTTCACAATCATTGATTTATTTCTGTCTATACGATCAAATCCTGATCGCCTCTTTTTAAGCTGATACTTGGGGGCTTTGATACACGACGTTGGGAAAGAAGCTCTTTAATCAAATGGCAATTCTGTATATGATTCAGCAGTAAATTGTGTTACAGTAACTAAATGTATAACGTCATTTTCCTAGATGTATGTTAGGGCCCGAATTCTTAGACGCCCCTTATGAAATATCTTAGGCTGCGCACAGATATTCGAGCGAACTATGGGCCCCCTTGATAATTTCAAGATGTTGAACTTAGAGGTTCAAAATGAATATGAAAATAAAATCTCCAACTTCAAAATTAAAAAAAGAAAAACGATTGAGGCTATTTCTATTCAGCAAATTTATAAGAGGGAGGGAGGGCACAGCACATGCTTGGTCCGCTTATCCAGCGAAGAGTTTAATGATTCATAGTAGCGAATTGCGTCTGCTTTTCCGCTTAGCCATTAAATTAAGTGTTCTAGATGGAGGCAATTGCTACTAGATTCTCTCGAACGATGACTAACACATTTACAGACAGAAACACATCCGACACTTCCTTGACTTTTTCTTGATCTGGCGATTTCTATCTAATATCCGATTACAAATTTGGGATACTTTGGTAATTATGTGGTTTGTTTAAAAAATAGTGAAGGTAAATGACCTGGTCTTCAATTTGAAGGCGGGAACTCTGTCAAAGCAATTGAAACGTGCAATTGAAAAGTGCAATAATGAGCAGCTAGATTAAAGAATCTCACTTGCGTTCATGGCATTTGTGTGACGAATCCCAACCACTATGGGACAGCCAAAAGTGAAATGCAAAAGCAAGCAGTAACAAAAACACCATTTCAATTACTTTTATAGGCAATGCTATTTCCTGATTTTTTTTAAAGATTCCTCGGCTTTCTCTGTGGACCACCCTGAGCAGTGACAATGCAGTTCTTTTTTCCTATGCCGGAAACGAAATCAGCGAAACAAACTTGCCTTCCCAAAGAGAGCACAATAGAAACGGCCAAAAGGTAAGCAATCTCGGTGGAAATCGACCCGGTGACCTTGGGGTTTGCGGACGCAACACGGCTCGAGCGCCGCTGGCAGCTGCGAGTACTCACCCGTCGGCGTCTAGCACCCTCTTGCGCTCGAGCTTCGTCACGCTCTTGGTCCGCTTCAGCGGGTTGGACCGGAAGGAGCGCTTCGAGAAGAAGTTCTGCAACAGCAAGGCGCTCCCGTCAGCACAGCGCGGGGGGGGGGGGGGAAGGACGCGTTGCGCGCCCTTTCGTATTCTTACACACCACATTAACGCACGCGGGCGCGCATTCACACCCACACACAAACACCTCCCTTATCATACAGAGACAACCCTTACCATACACACAACAACCCTTACCATACACACAACAACCCTTACCATACACACAACAACCCTTACCATACACACAACAACCCTTACCATACACACAACAACCCGTATCATACACACAACAACCCGTATCATACACACAACAACCCGTATCATACACACAACAACCCGTATCACGCACACAACAACCCGTATCACGCACACACATTCTGTATCACATACAAACACACATCCTAAAGCACATATTCCAAAACGCACGCGAAACCACTTTCCAAAGCATTTGGAAACATACATATCGCAGGACACATTTCAGTAATGAAGATCATACAATTTCATCCCAAAGGACACATGTAGTGCACCCCAAAGAACACATGTAGTGCACCCCAAAGAACACGTGTAGTGCATCCCAAAGAACACGTGTAGTGCACCCCAAAGAACGCGTGTCGTGCACCCCAAAGAACACGTGTAGTGCACCCCAAAGAACACGTGTAGTGCACCCCAAAGAACACGTGTAGTGCACCCCAAAGAACACGTGTAGTGCATCCCAAAGAACACGTGTAGTGCACCCCAAAGAACGTATGTAGCACTTACATCTCAAAGAACAAATGCACACCCTAACGAACACAACAGACAGCCCACAGAACACATCACGGTCATCTCGAATAACGCACGCACATTCACAAAGGGAGTGGAGTGGAGCGGAGCAGAGGGCGCCGCGGGTTGCGGCGGCGTCCCGCGCTGGACGATGAGTAATGGGCCTGCGGCCGACCGGCTTCCCAGAGAAACCTCGGACCACGGGCCGCTTTTTCCACGACGCGACCTTCGAGTTTCGCAACATATAAGGCAGGCGGGTGAACTCAACTGGCGTGCGGCGGACTCGCGACACTCGCGGACACTTCTGAACGCGGCGGAGGTTGTGGCTGAACTGCCGGGGAACCTCAACGGCGGGCGGGGTGATGTTACGAGCGAGAAAGGGAGACCGGCTAGGGGTTTGGACGGAGAGGTGTAGGGAGGCGGGTGGATGGGTAAGGAAAAAGGTGGACGGAAAGCAACATTTCAGAACGACAAAAAGCGGTGACTGACAGGAGAAAGCAGAGTATGTGAGAATCGGGGAGTGGGGGAGGAGTAAGAGTAACGGGGAGGTGGCAGCGACAGTAAGTACCGCTTATACGGCCGTCATCTGGCGTAAGACGACGGTCGGATGGTTGACGGAGGAAGCGGAGCTTCGGAGCCGACGGCTGGCGTGCAGGGCTCAAGACGGCGAGAGACCGCGCACCACACAATTCACTGGAAGACAAGGGACGGCGACGGCGGAAACGGACGCCGAGCGATGTCGAGACCCCACCGAAGACTGCGGGCAGCGTTGTGGGCGCGGAGCGGCGCGGCAGGTTGCGTCGTCTGCCGGCGCGGCGAGCGGCGGCGGCGGCGGCAACGGCGGCGCGCGCGGGGACGGGGGCGGAGTGGGCGGGGCACTGCCACCGCCGCCGCCGCCGCCGTCGCCAAGGCTTTCTCCCGCGATGTGACGAACGCGCGACACGGGCTTTCTCGCGGGGGCGCCTGACGCGGGAGAGGGTGCGCTGGGGGAAGCCAGAAAAAGGGCGGAGGGGGAGGGGGAGGGGGAGGGGGGAGGCATGCTTCGGGGCGTTGAACCGCAGGCGCCAGAGATAAGACGCACGTGCCTGGGCTGATATTTCCGAGTTCTTGTGCTTTCCCACATGCGTATGTTGGCATTAAGCAAAACGAACGAATGGAAATGCCGAAGTTAGGCAATCGCCAATCCTTTATTTTCCTTCCACAAAATACGGAAATATCCGTTTAAGATGATTATTCTTAATTTTACTTCGGAGATGCATTGGTAATCGAAAACCGTACGTTTACTGCTTTGTGGAAGATATAAAAATGGTCTTTTAAATAAAACGTATTTTAACTTAACGGGTGACCTTCAAACCCGGCCTTCCGGTTCTGAAAAAGTCCCCTGCTTCAGACTACAAAATATTTGAGTCAACATAAAATAAAAGTAATAAAATGTAGGTTAACTCAAAACATTTACGAAGATGACGCGATCTCTAACTCAACGCCGTTCTTCCAAAGTGAAGAACGCATGGTACTACGAACTCGTAAATAAAAAAAGAATTATAGTCGTTGGCCAACTATGTGAATGACTCAACCAGACCCGCGCTGAAAATTACAAACTGCCTGAGGTTGATACCCGAAATAATTGGAGCAGAGGAGGCGGTGCGTGGGAAGACCGAGTTTCCTTAAAAGCGAGTAACTGTCAACACATCTCTTAAGAGGACGAGCCTAGGAAGATTGGACAGAATCCAGATCAGTTGCTGTACTGTTACACGGCATCCCAGCCCGGAAGACATTTATGGTAGGTAGGATGTGCATTAAAACACAACAACCCCGCCTCTCTTCGTTTCGGTCACGTGCCTGAATTTAATCAGAAAAATATTAACGTACCTAAAAAGTCCCAGAAATTATCGTTTGACAGTAAATTTTTCTATCATTTGTACCACTTTCTGTCAATAATAATAATAATAATAATAATAATAATAATAATAATAATAATAATAATAATAATCATTAAAAGGCTCTCTAGTCGGGAATAGTAATAACAGTGAAAAAAATAGTAATGAGATATGCGTTTCTATTAAATTAAAGCGAGGCTACGATAGGAAGAAACTGATGTGCAATGGATTAAAATGTTCAGAAAACAGTTAATGATTAGCGGGCATGGAGCTATATAAAATGATTTGTTCGAAGATTGAAAAATATATATATATATATATATATATATATATATATATATATATATATATATATATATATATATATATAGGGACTCTTAGATTAAAATAGCCCGATTTCTCGACAAAACTCAATATTATTACCACCGTTTAATTTAAGTATGTCAAGACCCGACATTTTTACGTCAAGGACAAGAGGTTTATGCGGCATACACTTCAGTGTGGTATCACACTCCACTTCCTTTATTAGGAAACCACAATTTTCATTGCCCTGGATTCTTCGAAACCGCCAACTGTGCTTTCGACGAACGCCATTGAGAGAACACTGATGGCAGGTACAACTGAAGGTGGAGGTGGGGTGACGTTGGCGGTGATGGCGGAGATGGGGGTGGACGGGCGACTGTGGCAGTGATTGCGGAGATAAGGGGGACGACGGTAATGGTGGCAGGGGCGCGTGCAGGTGAGGAGGGCGATGGTGACAAAGGCGGCAATGGTAGGGATGGTGATGCCTAGTGATAGTGGTAGAGGCGGCGATTATAGAGATAGAGGTGGTAGTGAAGATGATGGCGGTGACAGTGGCGGTGGCTGTGGAAGTGGAGGTGACGGTGGAGGTGGCGGGTGTTGAAAGTTGTGGCGGTGGATGTGGCGGTGGTGGCGGTGGCGGTGGCGGTGGCGGTGGCGGTGGCGGTGGCGGTGGCGGTGGCGGTGGCGGTGGAGTGGCGGGAGTGGGCCAAAGCACGGTGGTGGGATGTTAATAGTGGTGGTGAAGAGATCGGGTGTTGTTAATGGTGGTGGTGGTGATGGTCGTGGTTGTATCGGCGGTGGGGGGAGGAGAGAGCAGCTGGAGGCGGTGACTATGGTTGCGGAGGTGGCAGCAATGTCGTGGTGGTCGCTGCCGCTCCCGCGGAAGCGGCTTCGGGAAACCGGGCCCCTTGCGGAAGAGGTGCGACCGCGCACTTGCGCTAGCGAACACACGAACCCACTTCGCAAAGCAGCGCATGTTGTGGAGCCGTCCACAGCAATAACCATCCGACGCGACACGATGCTTTGAAGAATATGCGGTGAAACGCTCCCTCGCAAAAATATCGCAGGAAATTTCCTACCCTGTGAGATCTTGTCTGACCGGGTGACGCTCCATCTAAGGAAATGATGCTGCCGGACACGCTACGACCTTTAAGGCATTGAAAAAAGTCACTATTGTCATCTAAATATCGCTTAAACAACGTAGGCCAGTAAGAGAATTGAATTGAATTTAATTGAATTAGTGCCTTGTTTTACGTGGCGAGACTCAGGCCATTCGATCTGCTCTTCCGTCTGACCACGCAAATATCGCTACGCTCCTTTCACCAACTAGCAGAGAAATGAGGTATTATAAATGAGGGCGAGAAACAAGCGATTTGAATTTAGCTCAGAGGCGTCATTTAGGCTTGAGGATCGTTTACATGCAAGTAAATATACTAACATGGGACAGCCGGCTTTACTTCCCCACCGAAGGAAGGCGTACGAAAGATTTTTTCGCACTTAAAAATCCACGGCTTCGATCGGGTCAGCCAACTTGGGTACAGCAGTCCGAAACGCCAACCGTTACACCATCGTCGCGCGCAAAGACTCCTCCCGGGGACTGCAGATTAAGTCATCAAGACTCACATGCGTTCAGTTACTTCGTGAACTGTTTTGCAACGTTCGCTGGTGCCAGTCGAAGTAACAGGCACGTCACTTATGGAAAGTCAATTGCTAACATGCACAGACAAAGAATTATGCTTTTTCTTTTTTTTATAAAGATCCCAACATTAATGTTTGCAGATTATGTCGAGAGAAGAACGCCGAACGGCAAGGAAATTAAAATAATATTTCCATATAATGCACTGCATAATAATATAATTAACCTGCACGAAGAACGATAATATTTTGATTATAAATGCCATCAAATAATTTCGAATTCTATTTAATAACATTCTAAGAATTTTACAATAATGCAGTAGTTTTACGTTAAACAATATTACTATTTACAAGATATACATTCCATAAAATTATTTTATTGGTTTGATTACATTGGTCTGTTATTCGTCTTCATAGGAATTTTTCGTTTAAAAAGTTGAATTTAAAAATGTTGCACAAAGTGAATTGACACGTACTACGAGGATTTCATGACTATAATTTCTTTCAATCACTCAATTAACGCCGTGGAGAGAGATAACTCACCCTTCCCCGAAGAGGCGCGACAACATTAGCGCAAACTGTTCACCAAGTAATACTGAACAATGTACATTCGTTCACTAATAAATATATATTTGAAAAAAAAGAGAAAAAAACTGTTCACTACACATGAGCGACATGTGTGAAAGGGTGACAAAAATTATTTTTTTTTTAATATCTGCATTATTTTTACGAAGCTCAAAACAGAACACGGGGGCGGCAAACAAGCATTTGTGTACACGTAGGCTTCCGCGGCTCGAGTCCATTACTTCTAGGCTGTCCGGGTGACGCCGCGTCGTTGGCAGATAGGCCGACGTTTCGCCTGTCATGTCGCAGGCTTCTTCAGGGTAGTGACTACCCTGTGTCACTACCCTGAAGAAGCCTGCGACATGACAGGCGAAACGTCGGCCTATCTGCCAACGACGCGGCGTCTCCCGGACAGCCTAGAAGTAAAAACAAGCATTTGCTTACGGGCGCAAATTCCCTCTGCGCGGAGCAGCCTCCCCGATCTACTTACTTCCCGCATGGGCGTGACCACCAAATGCATGTCGGCCGCGGAGGAGTCGCCGCTCGCCAGTGCTCGCAGATGGGGCGCGTCGGCGACGCGCGCGTGGCCGCACATTCGAGAGTTGAGGCGCAGACTGCGCGGCCCCCTGAGCCAGCGACACCGACAGAAAACCCGGCCCGCCCGCCACTTCCAGGCGCTGATTACGGCGAATCCGCTTCGTGGTCGGAGTGCGTCAACACGACCGGGCCGAGCGACGCCACGCGACGCGCGGAGAGGAAAGGTCGGGGCACAACACCCGCGCGGGACCGCGTGTTTGTCACCTCACTATTAATGTCAGGAATGTTTTCGTTTCAGGATGCACAAGGGTCGTTCGCATATTACGTAACGCGTAACGCTGCGTTCCATAGCGGTAGAGGGAGGGTTCACATTTTACCGTTATGCAATATTAATATTTATATTTTAAAATTTACAACATTCACTGAAATAATTTCTTTTAATCAGTCGTATTGAAAACTATTACAGTATTATCAAATGAAAACGAAAATATAAATAAATTTAAAAAGTTATGATGCATAAATTGTGGTAATAACTGGAATTTTTTTCATCAAAGATATTTTGATTGAATCTATTAGATTACGAAAAAAATATTCAAAAGTAATGTATATACGAGAGAATCGAATTGAATTGACGCAGTAGTCTCGCCCACGCGTCGTCTACGATTGTGTGTGAACGGCTTGTTGTCAGAAATTTGTGCTGGTGTCCTTCCTTCATTAAAAAATTATCTCCAACTTTAGGTGCAGTCATCTTAGCCAAATTATTCTGACTTCAATTATCATAAATTTTAATATATATCACAAATAAAATTAATATTGTTTTGTTTCTACAGTAACATAATTATATTGATATTGAATGAAAATATCGCAATAATATCTTCAATCTACATTAAACTGGCAAAATATAGGGGACTGAACACACCCAACTTCATCTCACGTTTCAAGACAAAGATGTTTGTTGTAGTTGTAACAATAAACACATTAAAAGATTTGAACAACATTAATTTAAATGGTTGGACCGTTACAATGATGATGTAAATCATTTATAAATTAGCGTACAGTAATTAGTATTTGCTCTTCTCCTGCTAACAAAAATATCAAAAACTCATTACGTGAATGACAAAAGCCTGCGCAGGTCATTCACATGACACTCACGAATTCTCAAAACACGACAGTGTGTCACTCACTACGTCCTTCTCTCACCCACGCAAGTCTTCTACGTCCTCCATTGTCTCACCGTTTCCTTTTTCACTTTCCCTCTCCCTGTCTTACATACAATTCTCTCTCTCACACACATCCCCATCCCCACCAAGCATTTTTACCTTCTACCACCACACTCCTCCTCCACCTCTCCATTCACCACCTCACAACCTCACCCCCACCCACATCCCCATCTTTCTTCATAACCCCCACATTCCTCACCCTTCCACACAACGCCCTCAATCCCTCATCCCACCACACAACATAAATTCCCTCAGCTCCAATTCCACATGCATCTCGTATTCCTTCACAAAAGTACACACACCTTTATACCAAGCCGCTTCACACCTACATCTTCTCCACTCCTCCTCACACTCCCATACACATACATATTCAGCGCCGCCCTCACATCCATAGACACACAAACACACCACCCCCTCTCCCATTAACACACATACACTATTTCTTCCCCCTCTCTCATGAACACAAACACACACCATGCCCTCCCACATCGACACACACACACATACACCCATACAACCACTCTCAACTACACCATCACATCTTCACTCACACATCCCCCCCCACACACACACACCCATACAACCACTCTCAACTACACCATCACATCTTCACTCACACATCCCCCCCCCACACACACACACACAAAACAAAGCAGTCGCGTCGCACTCGGCCGGCCAGCCGTCCGTTCTACTCACCACAATTCGCGACGGCGTGAGCTCGAGGGCCCGCGTGCCCAGCACGGGCGTGGCGGGAGCGCTGCCGCGGCGGCACGCCTTCTCGTACGACGTGTCTGCAACAACAACAGCGCGCCACGCGTGCGTCAGCCCCTGCGCGGCGGAGCGGCGGCGGCGCTGGCGGCGGCGGCGGCGGCGGCGGCGGCGGCGGCGACTCAGCAGCGCTCCAGAAAAGCGACCGCCGCCGCCATCGCCGCATCCGGCGCGCCGCCGCCCCCAAAGCGGCACATGCGGACAGGCAGTGCGCTATCACGACCGTCTCTCTGTCATTTGCGACTGCCCCGCAGAGATAACGGAGGCGGTTCGGTTTCTAAGGAACTTGGCTTGGTCGCCAGATGATTACGATGATGATAATGGTCAGTTTTTTTAATAGAGGAGTTTCGAACAGTGCGGAAACAAAAAAATCAGGTTCTTTTCTGTTCATTCGATAAGAACCATGTAATTAGAGTTTAAAAAAATAAAGAGTTCTACCATTCTAAGAATATGTAAACTACCACATGTAAAGCTTATATGTCGCACCCAATATTATGAACCATTTCTCATAATATACAAAAATTATTATTATTATTATTATTATTATTATTATTATTATAACAACAATGAAAAGAATTAAGTATGTTGACAGTTGCTCGCCCTCAGCCACAGCTACTCACAGCTATCTCCACAATATTAAAGCACCCTTATTCACATGAAGCTTGATGAAGAACACGATTTCTGGAATGACAAGTATCGTCAGCTGATCTGCAGAGACGGACAGTGAAAAGAACAACACGCCCATATCTCCGTATGAGCGATGTGCTCGCGAGAGGTCCCCAGTTATGCTCGCAGCGCACTCACATTCGTATCTCCACAAAAATGCCAACGTGATAAGTCGACAGCAGAATGAAACACGCGCAGCGCTCTGTCGAATTCCAATCCAAAGGAACAATTCACATTGTACATAATATAATATTACTGTACCTTCAAGTTTGTTTATGAGAAAATAAAATATTCACGATTTTCAGACGGTACATAATGTTAAAAATAAGCAAATCGTAATTACTTTGAGTGCTTAAAGAAGAAAAAAAAGGATGTCACTCTCCACCACTAAATGTAGAAGTTTTGAAACGTGCAGATTAGAATAGATCGTAATTAACATATTTCACACGCCATTAATTCACAGAATTATTGCAGCTCCTTTCAACAAGCGGAATTACGAAGCCTCTAGGGAGAACGGCAACCGTCGGAAGTACACCGCACAGCTATTTCCGGGGAGAAGAGCAACGGGCAGACAGAAGTGAAGCGAAGTGAAGTGGTCGTGTCCGCCTCATTGCGCTAGCGCATCCTGCGAACAGGCCTTGTCGCGGTTCGCGAGGTCCGGGGAACGCGAGTGGGCGGGTGCTCTTCAGAGAACACTCGAGTAGCCGGCAAACCGCTCGGCCCCGATTCGCTCAGGGCTTGAGAAACAAAAAATCCCGAGCGCGCTGACCAGGACGCGAGGGAAGCAAGAAACTGACACGGGATACCCTGAAACTCTCGTAGAACCTAAGGTACAGCGAGGTGAGGGGGAGGGGTGGGAATTGTAAACTTGTAGATAGTAAATATTGACAAAAAATGAACTTTGTTATTCTTTAAAAGGTACGGTATCTTAGTGTTAGTCCGTACAACGTACTCGTCAAACGCTATACGTGTCGCCTCGAGATAACAAATCTGGAAAAGCCACTTCCGGAAACTGCAGTAAATTCTTCCTGATGAAGCATGAGTCTACAATTATTTTTCCTTCCTAAAAAACAAACAAACTACAAGTAATGTCAACATCTGACACATGACACATCGGGACTCATCAGAAATACAAGATATACGAAAATACTAGAAGACGTGCTGTTCCTATTCAACCAAAACTTACGAACTTCGAAATATGCCGTTTGCGAAGAAAAGACTCGCCACTAACACCAACACTACACCAAATAATACCAACACCATTCCCATTAAAATGTTTTCAAAAATAAAAAAAAAAATAAAATATAAAGACTCGCTTTACGAATCCATTCACCATTCGTTATTCGCACTTCTGTGAACACATTCAAAATACTGAAGACAGATATTTTCCAGAATCACACTAACTATTTACGATCGTTCTACGCATGTTATGAACAACACGGGCAAATTTGCCTTACCTACTTCTCTACCGTTAAAAAATGAAAAGAAACTAAAAATAAATACAAAATAAATCAATCAAAAGGAAACAAATACAAAATAAATAAATAAAAATAAATAAAAAAGAAAAATAAAAACAAAAGAACAGACACATCACAAAGAAAGTCACAGGATATTCGCGACGGCCCCTTCCTTGTCTAAATATAAAACCGACACATTGCGTTAACTTCCTTCGTCGCACCGCCCATTGACATACAGCGACCTACCTTCGCCACGCAGTCCGACGCACCCGGCCACGGCGCGCCACGCATGACCGGCGCACGCGCCCAGCGTGCCCGACATCACGCCCCCGCACGCACGCAATGCGCGGCCTCGGTCGCGCGGCGCACGCCCCTCTCTCTCTCCCTCGGGCACGCCCGTGATTCACCAGCCGGCGGCTGCCTGGCCGGCGTCGGCCACCTCACGCGCACGGGCGCGTCAATTCGACCAGCGACGGCGGCGGCACCGCGGCGCGGCGGGGTGGGGTGGGGTCCACGAAGGACGATAAGCTCACGCGCTGTGACTTCCCAAGCGCGCAAGCAAGGTGGATGCGGTAAAGGTGTTGCAGGTGGCGGGTGATAAGGTGGGGGAGGAAGGCGGCAGAGCAAAACAAAAACGGAATGAGAGGCAGGATACGGAAAGAGGCTCGTATGGCACAGCAGGTAGGATAAGAATCCGTAAGCAGCAGGAAAAGACGGCTAGACGGTGGTAGACTGAATCGGTACAGGTGTTCACCCTCACGAAGACCCAGCACGTCTAGACACCCGGCGCACAACTGTCTCTGAAGCTGGAGGCACCAGACTGACCCCTCCGATTTCGTCCTGATGGTTCGCACAATATTATCGCTGTTTGTCGATGCTCTGGCGCCCGAACTTTGACCAATCCGGGAGTACCTTTCACATTTTCGTGACGTCACGGGCGCCTCGGTCCTTCGTTATTGGGTATACCACATTCTGCGCTCCCTTAGAATGTCCTTTGTCCACGTGGTGTCTGGCAGCTCGGAGGCGCCTCCGGCGTGCAGTCGCGAAACAAAACAAACCGGGAAATCCGACACGGCGCGCCACCCCGGCGGCCTAGGGTTTGGAAGCGATAAGGACCCGGTACCTGCGTCGAGAGAAATTGCACGGTAGACGCCTTTCGCCGCCACATGACTCATTACCAAGTGGGGTGCAGTGCAGTCAGTTGTCGGGAATTTACGAAATTCCTTTGTCCTTATGCATTCGAACTGCAAAACGGTGCAACTCCGATGGAAAATTCACAACACATTTATATTTGAGATTAAATCTAAACGTGATCTTATGTAATCCTGTACACCTTAAAAATTGAAGTAAGTACATTTCGCAACTATTGTCGATAATTAATTGCGTTGTGGGCTTAGATGTTCGTTTCTCGATTGACATCGGATATCCCTGACAGAGAATTCAATTTTCGACTTTTATATTGTGTATACTTCTCTCCAAAATCCTTATTATTATGATAAATGTGCAAACGTTTGTAATTATTGTAATTACATTACAATCTGAATATGAAGAACTGAGCCCTGATACTTATTGCTGTTCAGGCAGGTGAGATAATAAAGTACTAACAAAACATGAGATGCTAAATTTCAATATTGTAAGAGGCGCACCCAGGATTTGTCTCCTGGGGGTGAGGGGACGCGTCAGGTATAGGGTCCAGTCCGTTGTTCTCTTATAATGATTCATCCTTTGTGCTGAATAAACAATGTATTTTAATTTGTTTACTTAGTTAATATATATTGCGTTAACCATTGATGTATTGAATTACGTTTATTAGTATAGAAATTTAATAAATGCTTCACTTTTGAATAAGTATCATTGGTTTCTGAGGGCAGGGAGGCTTGCTAAAGCCCCACGAGACCCCCCTCCCCCGGCGTGAACCACTCATATTAGTGTAGGAAGAACTGCCCAGTGCGGAAATGCAGAGTGCTTTTCTTGACGCCACAAGCGCGCGAAAGCACTTCCGCCCAGGAAGCGCTGTTATCTGCGCGTCGCCGCCCCACACTCCGGTGCATGAGCTCCCCAAATACTCGAGAACGCGTCGTAAAAACCACACAGAAATTCGAAAACGCAGGGTCGTGTCCTGAAGGACACCATGTGAAACTGGCGGTCCTCGACAGGTACATTAGTGTCTCACGGTACCTTGTGAAAATCTATAAAAACGGTTTCACCGGAATGAAGGTCGTGTATACCACATAAACCATACGTAATCATGGAAGGTACGGCTTTAAGTATAAAAATATAGATGAAAATCACTTCATATTTATACTCATCGAGTTCAACTAATACATTTCCGGTTCGTTTTCTTCACTCTTAGTTTACTGAGGATCACTGATGTGCCGCAAGGGTGAGCTTGTCCGAATACTGCGAAAGAAAAAAACTATCTTGTGTTTCAATTTTCTTATTGTATTTCGTCTTTAACTAATCATTCGAAACAACTGATTAAATCGAAAAGCAGAAATGGTGAAGATGTGCACATGTATCGTCCTTCCTGCTTTGACTGAAGTGAGTTTGGTAATCCTGCTTCAGAATATTCAGTATGTAAACATCGCATTAAAATCTCTTTAAAATATAACTTTTTTTCTCGAAATAAACTATGGGTTATCGCAATATAAAAACAGTTGTCATATTCGTGAAAAAATAGTTCTACTTACAAATACATTATAAAGTAAAATAATGTATTAAAAGAGCACATACTTTTTTAAGAATTCAGTTCTCTGTATTCTTTGCCAAATGCACAAGATCATAACCTGTATTATTAAACAATTGAATAACAAGATAATTAAGCATTTTTCACAATAACATTAAATTGCAATCCGAAAACTACGTATTGAATCTAGATACGAACAATGAGCAACTTACTCGAACAAATTTTACTACTGTAACTAGTACTTGAAAACTGTTTAACAGAGATCAAATATCATGTAACCTCAAACGTAATTGCTTGTGGTCACGATATGGATGATTGAAGATGGGGGCCAACTGCTCGAAGCTTTTCAGAGAAACTCCAAGCTTTCCCCAAAGACAAGTGTCTATTTCATCACGGCGTCCGGTGAAACGACTGATTACATCGACGGGCAGTATCCCTTCCGTCTCATAGATCCTCTCAAGCGAAAAATCAACATTCCTCCTCTCGTGGAGTCATTTACATCTGTTACACGTTCAGCAAACGGTTGGGAGATACACTCTGTTCACTAGTTAATAATAATTTTCATTTCATGGCAGTATGATTTCTACGGACAGGTTACTCACAAAAATCATTATGAATTATTTCTTGAAACAGGTTTAAACTTCGTTAGAAAGATATAGGTCAATCAGAACACTTCTGATAAACATATACTTTGATTAGAACATTACTAAGAAATTTAAATTTGAAAACTAAATTAAGTTTTTAGTCTTCATTTATGCGGGCATTCAACTTAAACAGAGAACATACACGATTCAAACAGAGCTTGCCACACAATTATAAAAAGGCCGCTTAAACGATATAACTGGGCCCATAACTGATTCAAACAGGGCGCATAAACGATTTAAACAGCGTAAATAATGTAAACAGGGCGTCGCGCGTGCAGGAAACTCCAGGTCGCTGGTCGTCACGCGGCGACGCGGAAATTTCAGTGCGTCAGTGGCTCGGATTTCGCGCCGCTCGCGGTAGCGGGCGCAGACGCCACATCCTGCCACGACGCGCGCGACAGACGGAGCAGGCGCGCGAGGAACTGCTGCGACACGCGCACGGGGCATCGAGGCTGCGACACGCGCACGGGGCATCGAGGCTGCGTCACGCACACGGGAATATAAGCCTCCTCCGCAGATACGGTGCAGCCACGAGAAATACACATCCCTCCTCGCTCTCAGTTCCACAATGCTCAAGGCTGTTTTATAGTTGTGGACGTCATTAGGGCGATAAAGAACGAATCACGGGTGGCACTTGCGAATTCTCGCGCTGAACTGGAAATTATGTAATTCTGTGACCAAGTGAGTTATTGCCATTTTGAGGAGAACGTTTTCATACCAGTCACAGTATTCAGCAATGGAATATATTAAATCTAAGCGTTGTTTTCAGTTCTATCCGACGTACACCGAAGTCAACTTGTGCGAAGTTCCTTATCTAGCCACCTGCCATGTTTCAAGCAGTTAATACTCAACAGGCGAAAAAATTAACTTATTTTTTTTTTGATTTATTAACAATAAATTAATGTTTCAGTTTGCAAATAGCTATACGATTTGTTATTATGTTTGACACACATGTATGTGTGACACACGTGTGTGTGTCCAAAAATGCTTCCGACAAGACCTTGGGAATCTATGCTCCGGTAGCTAGTCACCCCTAATATTATATATTTCTGCTTGAACCGACTGACGAAATGGTAAAACAACATTCGTCTGCCTTTTATGCCGATCCGTCCGGCGCATAAACCACAAGCTCGCAGCCCGCGCACCGATAGCTTAGAAGCGTCGCTGACTCACTCCCGGGCGAATGGCAACTAGGGATGCGACACCGCGAACAAAACATAGAACTTTCTAAGCATCGATCATAATAAAACATCGCCCACAAAATATCGATTTTTTGCACATCGATGCTTTTAAAACTGCATTAGTAATCATTACTATTTACTCGGGAGGGTGGAAGGGTACTTGACTTTATTTTTATTTGAGATTCAACTGACAAAACAAAGCCAAAAAACGATTAGGACATTTAACAAAACTGTTATTACCTGATTGAATAATTAAAAAATATATTAACTTCATTAATCAACAAAAACTGTATTTTCATCATTTTTCACTCTTGGTCATTTTGGTTTGAAGAATATTCAATTTATCAATTTCAATTAATTATTAGAGGTTTTTACTATGGTGTTAAATTTCTTATTCAAAAATAAAATATCATCCACGTAAAAAAATCGCACACAAAACACTGATGTTAAAAAACATCGGTATAATAAATCGATTCTACATCAAGCGAAGATTAATATTCGTTAAAATATTCATATTATAATATTATATAACAATATTAAAATAATATTTTAAACAATATTAAAATAATATTTTAAACAATATTAAAATAATATTTTAAACAATATTAAAATAATATTTTAAACAATGTTAAAATAATATTTTAAACAATATTAAAATAATATTTTAAACAATATTAAAATTGAAAACCTGTTTTAAAAACATCGACATCGAGGTCGCATCTCTTGTCCGCGTATCCTGTACTCTAGATAAGCCGCCCTGACTCACTACTGGGCGAGTTGCAACAAGCAGCCCAATGCAACCAAGATTAAATTCTTGGCGAGGGACGACACATAATAATAATAACAACATGGCGGCTAATCTGATAACTAAAAGCATGAAGCACGCGTACTATGTACTATGTTACCAATATTGTTTCGTACGGTAAACACATAGTTTCTACATCATAGTGCTTTTATTAATATAATTCTTCAAGATTGCCGACTTTACACACAAATATTACACATTCCTAAACTTGCATATGATATTAAAAAAACAAAAAACAAAACAAAAAACAAACAAGCAGGAAAACGACAGTAATTATTGAAACTGCTACATAGTGACAGTTGGACATAGGGATTTCCTTACAGACGGAATTCAATTACTCGTAACTCACCCAATACTTTCTACAGATAATTTTTTACTAATAATAACGCCTATCTGATTTACTTTCCTCGCAAAAATACTTTTGCAAGATGCGGTAAAAACATTACAAAAATATCCTGGAAAACGAAGTGAGAACAAGCACTTGGAACTGCAACCTTTCACTTTTACCTGGGCTGAAGATAAGAAATGCATTATGTCCAAGTAGTTACAAATGCGGATTATAAGAACCCTTGAAAACTGGATAACAGAGTCCCCTCAGCACCATGTACAAACATAAAATTATACATAATTACTTCGTTATTTCTGAATAAAATGAAATTTATGTAATTTTACACTTCATAACAGAATTGTTATAAAATATTCATATATATATATATATATATATATATATATATATATATATATATATATATATATATATATATATAATTGAATGTCCACAGCTTTGACAATTCTAATAATTCAAAGCATCTGGATTGTTGTTTAAGTAAATTATTTTACTTATCTTAAAATATCTAATAACTTTATCAGTAATAATTACAATCAACATTATAATATTTAATTAATGACAGGAATAATTTCACGCATGTGTCTAAAGGGCTGTGCCTCTCCTATTGCAACGACAAGTGAGCTATCCACTCTTTCCCTCCCGTGCTTCAGTCGCCCTGCCCTGTGTATTTCACATAGGTTTCCTTTCTGCTCCACCCATCGAAGTTTCCCCGCAGATCGATATGTGACAACACTTGCACGCACGGACTCTTCAAGTGAAGTCGGAGAGTGTTCATTTCACCTTACGTAGCCGGGGATCTCTTGAGGTCGCAAGAAGCTATTCAAATTGCAAGCTCCGCCCCCCCCCTCCCCTGCACGCGCGTATGCAAAGGCGACGGCGGCGGCCGCGGCGACAGTGGCAGTGGCAGAGACGTCTGGCATTGGCAGACACCAGAGGCGCGCGCGTCCTGTTAACTTGCGGGACCACCGGCTCGGCACGCCACGGACCTGGCAGTCGCAGCCGCACACAGTGGTTCGCAAGATAGAAACGTCCAGAAGAAATTTTAATTAAAAAAAAAAAAAGACAAACGGAATTGCCGTTGCACTCTACATCACGTTGATGAGAGCTTATGAACATTTCCACAGAATCCAATTACAACCTTTTTTTAGTGAATATTGTTTGCATTATTAATCAGCCAATTTAGACATGGAAACGAGCAATCAGAAAAACCACCGACCAGAGCAGTAGACTACGAAATTCATTCTGGCAGTAACCACAATTTCGTTGATGCTCAAGCCGTCATAAAAAACATATCTAGCACCCGGAACAGGACCATTCGGAACTCAAAGTTACCCAATTAGAATTATTGTCAGCTCGTATATAGTAGCGAGAATACAAAAAAAGCATTTCAAACTTCAATTCATTTCAATCATCAACTTCAAAAGACACATCCCCTCACACGCGGGCGCATCTCTTCCATCGTCGCGGGCGGCCGACTGTGCGGAGCGGCGTGGAGTGGCGTGGAGTGGCGGGGCCGGGACGCGCGGCTCGGAGGTCGCGGGGTCGAAGACCGCGGCGTGAAGCGGCCGGCAGCCCGCACGCGCCGTCGTCGCCGCCGCCGCCGGGCCTCCCCGTGCGTGCCGCACACGAGGTCGCCGTGTCGCGGGCGCGAAGCCGGGACTAGAGCGCGCTCCCTCGCCCACCGCCTCGGTCAAACGGTGCGGACTAGAGGCGCAGCGAAGATCGCGATGAATTCATTGATTGATTCCCGCGACTTCGTGTTTTCTCACGCGTCAACTGCAAGGTTCCGAAAGTGTAGTGCATGTGAAATCGCTGGAGGCGTCTACATTTTCCCCTCTCGCTGCTTGTGAGATCCGATGCCGACTCACACGTGACCTCGTGGGGATTGAATTAATCCAAGTATCACAGTAAGTGCGCATTTTTTTTATGTTCTGAGATAAAATATTTTTTTTTTGAAAACTTTCTGGCAGAATGCGAAACTTTTTTCCAACATTTACCGTGCTCTAGCGCTTAAACCGTTGATATGTCCAAAAATACCTACGTGACACACTAATTCGAATAAAATTTAACACTGGTATATTTAACTTTCCAAAACGTGTCTCTACGCCAATAAAGTTTTCCGTTATAACCGACATTCAGTAAAAAGAACATGTTTCTGCAATATTCTCAGAGGCACATTTAGGAGGTGGCAATGTTGAAATTAGATTTCAACATACCAAAACCATGCAAAATAATAGAATAATCTGACGACACCAAGTGATGGTGCTGCTACTCACCACGGAAAAAGGCATCGTTCGCTTCCAGTAGGGGTTCGCGACCTCAAGGTTGGTGGTTCACACAAAAACAATGAAATGGCGGCCGATCCCGACAAGTCCGCCAATTTAACTCGGCACCATGAGGAGGGATGTACGAGTCGGTCTCCCAATTCATTGTTTTTAATGAACCACCGACCTTATGAGCACGAGCTGCCACTCAAGTTTCAAAGCAATGTAAACGGCACACCATGTGTAGGCTTAATTACGAATAATTCAGCAGGTTATCGTTCCATAATGACACTAACAAGACTGATCTAAAGGTGCACAACATTAAAGCAGATGCCTTTAAAAGCTAGCGCACGTACTTGAGTTTGTTCTTCGATGCTTAACAATCACTGAGTCATTGAAAAATTATTATGATTCATTATACCCCCGAAGTAAGAAAGGAAGAATGTTGGTTGCGGCTGTTTTTAAATAGTAGTTGAGAAAATAGCAGCTCTGTCGTCCCTTGCAGCGCAGGGTCCATTATTGGGACTGGATCAGTACCTTGTGAAAGTTGAAAGTTAGTCTGTAACCAATGAGGTGATGAGGTTTTCATTTCTTGTCACATATCGAATATTAACATGATCACTCATCTTCCAGAAAGGGAGTGGATGAAATTATTACTCTTGATCCGTGTCAACACGAAATCACCAGACGAGACATCAGACATCTTAACATGTCTGTTACAGATGGATTAATAAGGCGCTTTTCAAACCTCACAAGAAGTTAAATGAAATAATATTGCATGTTCGGCGCATGGATCGGAAAAGACAGTTAATTATTTGAATATAGAGATTAAAGACTAGTAAATCATTTAAGTTCGATTATTGAATTATCAACAGAATCGTTTTAAGAGATTCCATTTGGTAATTTACAATATTACAAAGTTAGGTGGGGGTATATCTGATACATATTTACCACTTGCATGATGAAGCAGGAGAGTGCGAGATTCTTAAACGTTCAAGTTGTGGAATTTCTTGGCACACGTAACGCGAGGAAAATACCCGCATATTACTCCGCGTTAGACAGACAGAAAATGTTGCTTTGGCTGCACACACAAGGCCTCCGGAAGCGGTCAAGTACAAGTGAAGGTCTTCACACAGAATGGCATTGCATTGCACTGGCTGCAAACACGAGTGATAAATATCACTCTTCCCTTCCCTACCCGACGAGCTCATACAAAAAAGGCAGAAGGAGTAAGGAAAATGTCGGTAGGTTGTGTGAAATATGAGTTAAATCTACATCCCAAAATAGAAATGTATGGACAGTAAATAAAAATCTTGGCACAGCTAACTTAACGTTCTGCCAAACACAATGTTGCCACAATAGATTTCTCTTATGGCTGTCAATGACGTCTACGATTCTTCGAAGTATCGAAATAAGACTTTTTTTATTGAACTTGTACAAGAAGAACGAATGTAAGAAAATTACATACACCTATTTCAGGGAATTGACATTCGATACCGTTAACGCAATATTGGTACCATCTAACCTTAATTTTTAAACATTATCTTTCTTATAAAAAAGTACAATTTTTTACAGACATTCAAAGACAGACTAAACGCTTTCCACATCAAGTCTAAACCTTGTATTTTTTATTGAACATCAAAACAGTAAAAAAAAACTATATGCGACTTATAGGAGAAAATATAATCTAAGCACGTTTTTTTCAGCTCCGGAGTCCCTACTCTCACTCTAATACTATACTACGTTAAATTGTAAGTAAAGATAGGAAAGAAAGATTATGGCAAAACTTGATAAAAATAATTACTCGCTCCCATGTAATAAGATCCTTTTGTATCGGCAACTGAGCTACACAATTTGGCTCCTACTCTTTTTTCGTACTTCATACGACGGAAGCGACTGGATTTCCCGCGCAATAAACCTCCAGACCCGGATCCCGCCTCTTTTCCAGATAACCAGGAAACAGCGCCGACGCGAAATCAACTCAACCCTTTCCCCCAACAAATCCAAGCCCCGCCGCGGCCGCCATCGCTGTCACTGTCATTGTGACGTAGCGTCTCTTCCCGCAGCCCGCTTTCCAGCGCCGTGGGAACGCGGGGAAGTCAGGAAACGACACCGATTGCACTGCTGCACTACCGCTCGCCCACCAGCGCAGGGTGGCGGTTGCAGGGAACATCAACGACCTCCGAAGATAACCCGCCCCCTATGATGGTGGGGGTGGCAGGGCTCGCCCTTCTCTCGCTACAGAGGCAGCTGTCTCCTAAGGAAAAAAAATATTTTGCCCTGCGAGTGACACAACTGCTGTAGCCCATTTTTACATGCCGTATTTGTGATTGTCACACATAAAAATGTCCAAATAAAGAAATTTGGTATTATAAAACAGAACTGGTTAATACAGGAATGTTTACAGACACATCTGGTTTGAACATGGAACCCACGTTCGAAATAACAGTCAGAGGAGATACTGTATGCGACTGTATAAAAGAAGAGAAGGAGACAGCGATGATAAGGGAAAGATCGTGTTAGGTCCGCGGCCTGTTTGTTAAGATTCTGTTGCAGTATTCGCCTGGTACTGATTGTAGAAACCACTGAAAACTTCCGATGATAGCAGCCGGTCGCAAGAATTCTCCTTCAGACTGTGGTCGATTTCAGCCCAGCTCTATCGCTGATATCGAAACTCCGACACCCCTGGAACGCCCAAGAACCTCCCGGTCACCAATGCTACAATTACAACTGTGATGCCGCTGAACAGACGCAGCAGGTCGAAATGGGTGGGCTGAAGGTGAAGTGAACGCACATTGCACTTTTTTTGTGTGATCGCAAAACTGCAAAAACAGTTGCTTCCCTTCCGCCCACCCTGGAGAGTAAAATCTCCCCGACAGTAACAAGTGTAAGAAGCAGTAGGTTAAACAGGGTCCAAACCCCCTCCACACACACACACACACACACACACTCACATCCACTCACACACACTCACATCCACTCTCACACACTCACATCCACTCTCACACACTCACATCCACTCTCACACACTCACATCCACTCACACGCACTCACATCCACTCACACACACTCACATCCACTCAAACTCACACACACACTCACACACACTTACACACACACTCACACACACTTACACACACACTCACACACACTTACACACACACTCACACACACACTCACACACACTCACACACACACTCACACACACACTCACACACACACTCACACACACACTCTCACACACACTCACACACACACTCTCACACACACTCACACTCACTCACACACACACACTCACACACACACATACACACACTCACACACACACTCACACACACTCACACTCACACACACACACTCACACTCACACTCACACACTCACACTCACACACACACTCACACACACTCACACACACACTCACACACACACTCACACACACACTCACACACACACACACACACACTCACACACACACTCACACACACACACTTACACACACACTCACACACACTCACACACTTACACACACACACTCACGCACGCACGCACGCACGCACACAGTGTCGCGCTGGTGGAGTTTGCCGCGGCAGGCGGCCGTGTCGCCCAACGCCTCCTGGAAGCCGGCCTCGTTCGCGGACCGGCACCCGGCTAGGCCGACCTGCATACTGATCCGACCTTCCAGCGAACGCGTCCGTCCCGTCGCGGCCGTGACGTACTACGCCGACGAGACGCCGACAGGTTCGGATCGACGCGCGCGGCGCCGTCGTCGTAAACACATCTGCGGTCGACGGCGAGAGAAACCCCTCCGCCGCCGCCGCCGACTCTGTCGAGAGGGGCGATTTCTCCGCGGAACACGCGGCGGGCGCCGGGGGGACACGCAGTAATTCGCGAGGCGGGCAATGGGCTCCTGCGAAAGGAGAGGCGGCGGGCGGAGAGGGCGGGCGGAGAGGGGTCGCGCAAACACAGAACGACGCGCCACGCCACGCTTGACGTGTGCGGTGCGGTGCAGTGCGGTGTCGCCCACAGGAATGACGAGCGAAATCCTGACAGCCCCTGGATTGCGTTCACAAATGGAGCGGTGATGGAGTTTTCGATAAAGTGGAACGCATCACAATTTTGCCTATCTCCTACAATTTCTATTTTACCTCTAATAATAATAATAATAATAATAACAATAACAAAAACAATAATAACAATAATAATGACAAGAAGAAGAAGGAGGAGGAGAAGAAGAAGAAGAAGAAGGACGAGGAGTGGGAGGAGGAGTAGTAAAAGGAAAATAATAATAATTTTAGGTACCACTTTATAAAAAGGAATGCAATAAAACTGACAAGAATTCCGAGAGATCTTCATTTTGAATCTCTCAACCTTGAATTATGATTCGCATTAAGTACATTTTTCGTTATATGCCATCGCCTGATAGCATGGAGTAAAGAAGAGAGAAAAATTCGAAAATAAATTTATTATTCCAAGTGTTAGCATCACGAAAAATAACATAATTCTATGTTCGATAACCTGTTTTCGTTGCCACATCATTCCCGAGGCAGAAAATGAGATGCAAGCCCGTGAATCAGGCATTGAACAATAGTTTTCTTCCAGTTGTTCTCATACTACTGCTATCAAACTGCAAATGTAAGTTTTGCGTACGCTGCAACCAACTGAAATACATTCGTCAAATATATAAAATATGTATCTACCAGCTCACATTAGAGATTCGTAGATTAAAAAGCATAAAATCGAAAATTCCCCTCATGAAGCACTGTTACCACACTGCGTAATAAGCTAAAATATATAACTTTGGACACTGTAAGCAGTAGACGCCGTGAACACGCACAATATGTTCAATTCTGAGGAAATCTGTTTTATTTTAAGTAGTTACGGCTATATCAACTCAAAATTCACTCGCCATTGCTAGCGATCTCGGAGTCGTGATTATATGTTCACCATATATAGAGTTCCTGTGTACGACAAACAGCTTAACCAAGGCTGCGTATGAAATATGATAATGATCTTTCATGCAGCATGTCGCCAAAAGTAGTCATACTTATATGGAGTTCCTACCTAGTTCAACAGTGTACAACTAATTCGCTCTTTTATGAGATGAGAAACAAATATTTATTCTCATAGAAAAAATAACACGAACAAGAGCAGGGCGGGACGGATCGGAGCGGGTTGTACCCTATCGTATAGTATCGCACCGTATTGCATCGTATTGCATCGTATCGCATCGTATCGCATCGCATCGCATCGCATCGCATCGCATCGTATCGTATCGTATCGCATCGTATCGCATCGCATCGTATAGCGGCGTGGCGTGGCGTGGTGTGACAGCTTCTTCCGCGTTCTCGGCAGCGACGCACTCGGGGCCCCCGCACGCCACCTGGGCCGCCGCCAAAGGAGCGTCGGCTCCGAGTCGGCAAAGCCCCTCCCACGGCGCCGCCGCGCCCTCCAGCCGACGCCACGCCTAACACATACATACATACACACACACACATGTACACATACATTAGCATACACACACACATGCACTGGGCGAACGCCGTGCCGGTGGGGGATCCTCCTCAAGGTACT
Organism: Gryllus longicercus; assembly: GCA_038098605.1. Lineage (NCBI taxonomy): Eukaryota > Metazoa > Arthropoda > Insecta > Orthoptera > Gryllidae > Gryllus > Gryllus longicercus. Next base: position 577,710 of record JAZDUA010000759.1, read on the forward strand.
TGCAAAGGAGCGACAGCAACTTTGAGCACAATGAGGACATGATAGAATGAACAAGTGCAAAGGTAATTCGAAAATGAATACACTAGGTACTGACCGAGAATATTGCCAGCTCATTGATCAAGTATATTGGGTCAGAGTAGATCCTCCGATATTAAATGTCGGCTGATCGAATTACATCGTAACAGGTTGTAAACTACAGTATGAATTTAACAGAAGCAAAATTCGGCCAAGAAAGTATTGTGTAGAATGCAAACCAGGCGGTGACCATACATATTTAATTTACTGTTCGTTATCGTCTATTTTATCACCACTTGGAGATGTATTTTCTGCGTTTTATTTAATATATTTATTAGAAGTTGGGCTTAAATGTGTCTCTTAAGTGCAGAAACATGCTTTAGAAAATCACATAGTGTCAAAATCAACCCAAAAACGAAGGAGCGACCAGTGGAAGCCCTTACCTCTTGGGCTCCGGGCGGGGATGGAGTTCTATAAAAATATTAAAAATCTGAAGTTGATTAATCAAAATAAAAATGAAAATAAAACCGCATCGACAACCAAAATTCGACAGTTATAATAATTGTCAATGTACATATAAAAGAAAAATCGAATAATTTGGATATTTTTGTGAGTCAATTTAAAAAAATTCATTTGATTAAATGCATTTTCGAATTGTTAAGAAACATCACTTGAAAGATAGTTAAACATCACTTGAAAGATAGTTTAACATCATTTTTACATATTGTGAACAAACATGAAATTTTATTTTGTTTTAAATTTAGATACCCTTCTGCAGAAGGGAGCCTTCGCACTTTCTTGTTCAGCTTATGCATTACTCCATCCCACCCCCGCCTCAGCACGGGTCGATGGGTAGGGTGTCCTCTCGTTAGAGGCGCCACTGTAGCGTCTGATGTTGCATCCTCGCCCCGCTACGGTGGCTGCGTCTGTCTGGTTATCAAGGGCGGATTCTAAGTGATTTAAGCACGAAGGTTACTCCTAGAAATTTCTGTGCATACATGTTACCTTTGTAAACATTACAAGCAAATCAGAAAGCTTACATCCCTTTTAACACTGGTCATGCAGTTGTTAAGACCACATGAATGAAAAATAATACAAAAGCGCCAAGAGGCACATTCAAATATAAGTTAACGTTGTGAATATCTACGAGTAGAATGGAATTTTTATATAAATTTGCGGTTTGAAGGACATTCTTCAGCGGCAAAAATAACATTCATCCTGAAGAATACTAACACAGAATTCGGTAAATAATATCGTTTTTATATATACATTACGTGTATATTTTCCTGTACATTTCCTGCATTATCGCGGTTGGTAAATAGGAATGAAAGCATTCAAGAAAAGCTATTCATTACTTTCTTCTCATACTCCACTAGCAATCAGTACAGCCTGCCACGAAATTCTTTGATGTATTGTTCATGTCATTCATCACCAATCAGCTGAAAGTTAATTTTCGGTTTTAGAACAACCCTTTAGACCGTGTCCAAATAAGAGAACTTTCACAAATCCCAACTGATAACGAACAAAAGACCTAAATGCAGTACGCTTCTTGGACCGTGTAATTAAGATAGCAAGCAAACATGCCCCTTTTACGGGAGGGGGATAGACAGGTGACTCATCGCAGGGGGTTTCTTAAAAGTCTCGACCGCAACTGCAACCCGTTTCTTTGGAAAATTTTGACCGCGCTTTTGCTGCATATATCTTATCTTTATAATCCCTTCATTCTTCCACAATATTTCGCAGTCCCTTCGCTCGACGGCAGGGCGGGAGGGGGGAGGGAGGGAGGGAGGGGAGGGGAGGGGAAAGGGCTCTCTTTTGAAGGGGCAACTCCGGGTCTCCCGGCACTGGCGCCTTCGGGTGACATCACCAGCGGTGGAGCCGGCGCCCAGATTATCTCACGAACCGGCAGGTTCTGCGCGTCGCGACTGGCGGAGCCGCTGGCGCCCGCAAGGAGCCCGGGACGCTGACACGTACACCTTATGAAGCGTCGATACGCTTATTTTCGATATTAGAAGACAATTATAGAATATTTGCATAGCATGTTTGCAATGGCAGACGCTGTGCAGAAAATCTCTAATAGACCCCAACCTCAAAATAAATTATTGTAAGAGAGGTGTAGATTTCTGTTTTCGATTTTAGAAGTAGAGCAGGTTCGACTTTACGTGGCCTCAAAATAATTACGTACGTCACATGATTCGTCGACACCTATGTTGTCGATGGGGAAGTGCTGGGCGGCGATGAAGGGGGCGGGGGGAGGAAGTGTGGAGCGGAGCGCGGGAAGAACGGAGCGGGCGGCGCGGAGGGCAGAAACATGAGACGGAAGGGGTGTGGGGGACGCAGCGGTGCGCTTTAGAACAGGTCCGGTCGGGTAGCAGCCCGGGGTGCGACGCGAAGCGTAGCGTGGCGTGGCGTGGCGGAGCGTGTAGGATGAGGAAGGGCGGAAGAGGACGGGGCGGGGCGGGGCGGGATGGGGTGGGGTGGGGCGGGGCGGGGTGGGGCGGGGCGGGGCGGGGCGGGGTGGGGCGGAGCGGAGCGGGGCGGGGTGGGGTGGGCGGGGCGGGACGCATTGGAACAGGTAGGGGCGGGTTGCAGCGGGTGTGCAAGGCGGAGCGCGGCGCCGCAGGTCAGGGAGGAGCGTGGCGGGGCGGGGCAAGGCGGAGCAGAGCGGGGGCGAGGCGGTGAGGAGCAAGACGAAGCGGGTCAAGGCAGGGCGGGACGGAGCGGCAGAAGGCAGGGCGGGACGGAACGGGACAAGGCGGGGCCGAGCGGAGCGGGGTGGGGCGGGAAGGGCCAAAGTGAAGCGGGGCCAGGTGGAACGGAGCGGGAAAGGCGGGCCGGGTAGGGCAAGGTGGGGCGGGGAGGAGCGGAACAACGGCGGGGCGGAGCCGAGCGTGTTGCAGGGGGTGTGCGAGGTAGAGCGCGGTGGAACGCGAAGGTGGCGTGGCGTGGCGTGGCGGGGCGGGGCGTGAGCACGTGCGTCGGAGCGGGCAAGTGGGGCGGAGCGGGGTCAGCCCGGGGCGTGGGCGGGTCGTGGCGGGAAGCGCCGGTCACGCCCTCGCGGCGCGCGGACAAAGGTGGAAGCTGCGGGGGCGGGCGATTGTGATGGAGATGCGGTGGCGCGCCCTGGCCGGAACGAGCGGCTTCCGCCCCGCGACCTCTCGAAGGGCGCCGAAACGGGCCGAAAGGCCACGTGCCAATGTCCCCGACACAGAGCGCACGCAGAGACAAAGTGCACCGTTACAACCAGTGCACACCCGAATACGGCAGAACCTCAACTTGACAAAATCGTATCACAGTTAAGATGCTCATGAAATTACAAATGGATTTAGGGGGCGGGGCGGGGCGGGGCGGGGCGGGGCGGGGGCGGAGCGGTTAAAATACGCATAAACATATTACAGAAATGACTCAAGTCATAAGGCTACATGTTGATATGATTTAGATTTTGTTTGCTACGGATTTATTAAATTAATCAAAGAAATTTGAAATTGTACAAGCCGGTAACTTAAATGTCCATAACGAAAAGAACATCATGCATTTAGAATGAGAGTTCATCAGATACAGACACTCAGGAGCACGCGAACTACTCTTTATAGCCTACCTCCACTTTCGGAATGTAGAAATAGGTTTAATAAACCACAAATAAAAGACCATGAGGGCAAAATAAGTTGTGTAACGAAAACAAATATTTTCAACATTTCCGCACAATACTATCAGCAGATGTTACTGATAAGAAAGGAGAGTTCATATTCCAGAATAAATTAATGGAAAAACTGACAAATGCCTAAGTAAGACACGAATGATTTACAAAAATAACGAAAATTTGGTTCTGAGTACAGATTTAAGAGTAGATGAGAAGAGGAATACGTATGAGTATAGAGGTATAAATTTATTAATTAAGATCATTCGTTCCTTTGAATTTTCTTATTTGCCACGAATGAATGTGCATTTAGAGAAAAATAGAAATAACAATGGAAAAATAGAAATGACAATGGAAAAATATCAAATGTATAATTTGTGTCATTTATCGTTATTTCGCGTCGTTATTTCGCGATCTCACTAAAAATCACGACGAAGTCGACATCGAAATACACAAATATTTATTAATAACAGAACATACATTCTTATTCTGAGTTCAATGCTTAATTCTGAGGTCACTGAATCTGATCAGGCAGATGTTCTGAAAAATTCGTTGAAGAGCGTTTGGATAGATGGGGGACAAACCTCAACAGTAACCCAAGGAGATATACTCTTCGTGGCCAATAACAAAGCGTCTTCTACAAGAAGACTGCATACTGCAAAGCAAGAGTTCTATATATAGACAAAGAGAAAATAAACAGGTCGAAAGACCGGATTATAAACAAAGTAGAAAATAGAACGAAGTGCTCAGACAATGGAGATTGAAATGTATAATTAGATGTCATGAAAAAAACGCAGAAATAAAAAAGTATCTGAAGACTGATACGGAAAGTTGATAAAAAAATGACTAGTTGTATACGGTGGAATATATGCACTAGCCCACCAAAAGAGTGTAGGAACGATGAGAGTAGGTAGACAAGATATTGGAAGCTTTATAAACAGGAAAAGCTATATAGCCAGTACCATGCGCTAATTGATATTTACGGCAATTCATACACAGAATTCTATCTTGAAATGGAGACTGGCTTAACATTGGTACAGTTGGAGAAGACCCTCATAATGGACCGCCTTAGAAAGTGAGAAAGGGAGATTGACAGAAGAACGGAATTTGGAGAAGGAACTGAAAAAGTGGTGATATAAGACAAGAGAGGACGCGACAAGCGGTGAGAAAACGAAGCAGGCAAAGTTCATAAAAATTTCAGAATGGGATGGTTGGAGAATGAAAAAGCAACTGAATGCGGCCAGACAGAAGAGTAAAAACGAGGCAAGGATGCAGAGCGTTAGGTCGAGAAAGGCGAGTCGAAGAGAGGCAGGTAGAGAGAGGTACAGAGCAGAAGACCTACAAGGAACGTTGTTTAGGTGGATAGGTGGTCGACGAGCGGGAGAGCGTGGCCCGGCGACAACAAAGGTGCTGAGCGGCGGGAAACGCGAGGAGGCGGCGACGCGTCGGGGGGGGGGGGGGGGGGGGGCGGAGCGTGTTGGAGGGCGTGCGTCGGCTACGCCCGCGTCACGCGTCGCTGTGGGCGCCGCACGGGCACGTCCTCCGCAGCGCCGCGCCCAGAGGGAGCCTCCTCCGCGGGAGGAGCAGATGGCCGGCGCTCTTCCGCCGGCGCGCGCACGCGGCATACCAACCACACGACCTATTACCTCCCACCCACACATTCAAAATACAGTCCTATCACCCACACCATTCTTACCTACCCACAACGTACCCGCCCATGCACCCTCCACCCACCATCCACGCTCCCCAACTCACTCGCCCGCCAACCACGCACGCACCCACCATGCATCCACCAACCACGCACCCACCCACCCACCCACCCATCCACCAACCACGCACCCACCCACCCATCCACCAACCACGCACCCACCCACCCACCAACCACGCACCCACCCACCAACCAACCACGCAACCACCCACCCCACCAACTAAACACGCACCCACCCACCAACCAACCAAACACGCACCCACCCACCCACCACGCACCCACCCACCAACCACGCTCCCCTACTCACTCACCCACCAACTACGCACCCACCCACCAACCACGCGCCCACCCATCATCCACGCGCCCACCCATCAACCACGCTCCCACCCACCAACCACGCTCCTAATTGCCACAATCCACGCACCCCTACCCACTCACGCACGCACGCACCCACCCACCAACCACGCCTACCAACCAACCACCCACACACCACAACTTCATACTCACCCACACATCCACCAATCGCACACGCACCTACCCAAAACGCAGTCCTACCACCATCCCACCCACCCACAAAGCACGCATCACGCACCATCCTACAACGCACTAACCAACAACCGAACTCCCAATTATCACCCACACACCACATGCTCCCATCCAAAACACACCAATGCCTCCATCGCCACCCCTTCATCCATCAACTACGAACACACGCCACCCACCGACCGAACTACCCACCCACCTGCCCTCCAATCCAACCATCCATCCATCCACATGCGCACCCCCACCACCAGACACGCACCACCCATTCTCACCGCCTCCCCATCCAACAGGCTCCTCCTCCCACGCACTGATCGACTCCCCTCACCGGCGCAGTGTTTTCGGCATTGTCTTCTCTTGTTTTGTTTTGTTTTGATACCAGCGGGGAGATCAATATGCCCAGAGGCTACAAAGTTGCCTTTGCAAATGCCCGGTCCCGTGCATGACAAGGCAAACGTGGCTAAGTTATTCGTTTCTTCAACCAGACATTATACAACTACCATGAAACATCAAGTAGGTTATTGCTACACGCAGGATATCCTCAGGCCTGAATCACGCGCTGTGGATAGAGAGCAATAGCTATCAGCTGTGGCTTTTGAACCTTCTTGGAACGCAAACTTAATTGCGTACCTTGCTAAATCAATCTAGCAGAAAATCTATTATATGTCGATCTGTTATGCAGATATAATTTGAGAAGATGATGCATCGTTCGTAATTCATTAAATGTAAAAGACATTTCCAATTCTTATTGTCAAATAATGATCACAATTTTCAACCAATACCTGCGCATAAGAGATTTTATCTCACAGTTAATCGATGTAAACAAAAAATGAATGAATCAACGACTTTGAAATATAACGAAGATGTTTACGGCATTTCAGAATTCGTGTATGTATTTGACGAAACTATGTAAAACAGTCCTTTTCTAAATAAGAATGAACACCGAATACGAAAGTTATAGGTACATATTAACAAAACAATATGCTCGTCAAAAACGAAGGTTGACTGCGAACAACAAAACAACGTTGTATGTTAAACAGACGATGTCGAGTCAAAAGTAAGATAGAATATTTCACAACGAGGGTAAACAATATTTCGTGCCGCGAGAGGCATAATCCAATCACAGCGCCCATTAACATTTCAACGCCGCGCGCGGAGGTCAGGTGCGTATTCTGTATGAGGTCCAGGGAGCGTCAGCGAGTCAGCGCCGTCGCCCGATTTGTAAACAGCAGCTTTCACCGCGCCTCAATACAGCCCGCGCGCCTCCCCCGTTCCCATCCCGCAAGGTAGTCAACCTTCAGCCTCGCAAACCATCAGATGATCCACAGTGTAGTGGTCAGACCGCTCACCTTTCACCTCTAGGTGGCAGGATTCAAATCCCGGTCGCTGTATGTTGAATTTGGGGTAGGTAAAGTGGGTTCTCGACGGTTTTCTAGCCGCCCCCTACTTGTGTCCTCTGCTTTTTATGCCACCATTAATCCATCATTCATATCTTAACATCACCTATTCCTCAATCTATCAAAAATATGCAACCCAGATACGGTCTAAAAGGATCATAACAAAGAGTTCGCGAACCAAACACATGTACAGATGGTAAAGGTGGCAATACACAATACTCTAGAATCAATTGTTGACTAGTTCAAAGAAAAGACGCTTTTTGAACGACATATTTAACATTACGTAAATCATTTAGATCTTTCATAGTGATTACAATCGATTCACTCACTTTACAAAAGTCCATAACACAAACACTGTTCAAATAAGAACACTAAATTTAATTGCTTCAAAACAGACGCTCTTCATTTCTTATAGATTATATCATTCCTACACTGAAAATAGTTTGGATCATTATCAACAGTTAATTGGTTCAAAAGTCATGCAAATGGCACAAAATTCAGGAAATTTACAGTAAAAAACGTGACCCTCCTACCTTCTTAAAGGGTGGTAAAAAGAGTGTTGTGTTAAAAATCCTACATTTACTATCTTGAAAGTTAGAGGAAAGGAACCTTTAGAACGTGGAAGTCCCCTTTGTGACACTGACGTAATGTGAGTCTCTTTACGTAGTCGGATAAACAGACTACACATTTTCATAACACATTCGAGTGCGATAACAAGGGTTCTACGTGAAAGTTCACATTGAAAAACATGATCGCTTTGTGTTGTCAGATAAAAATATCTAATATGGAAGACCGAGCGAAGTTCCTCAGAACGTAGCGCGCTGAATTCGCATTCGTGAGACCAGGGATCGATCCCCCTTGCCGACCATCCTAACCAGAATTTTCGTGAATTCCCTCGGCCATCCAGGTGGACGCTGGAATGGTTCCACCGAAAGGCCACGACTGCGAAACCGGTGTCGCTAGCCGAATTCGTTAACAACGTGAAGTCACGAAGGTTAAGCGAATTCGAGATATCGCGGGTTCCTAGCTGGGTGACAGACTAGAATCCCCAGGATCTAACGCGGCCGTGGCCAATTGCCCTCTACGGGACATATAATGGCCAAATACAAATGCAAATCAATCGCCGTGCCGGCCATCCTGACCGTGTTTTTTCTGGCTTTCCTAGGTCATCCAGGCGAATGCTGGGATGGATCTACTGAAAGGCCGCAACCGCGAAGCCGGCGTCGCTAGCCGAATTCGTTCACTACGTGAAGTCACGAAGGTTACGCGAATTCGAGATATCGCGGGTTCCTGGTTGGGTAACAGACTACGAATCCGGGGATCTATCGGCGACGAGGCAAATTGCCTTTGTAATAACTTGTAATAGCTAAACACAAATAGGAATATCGAAAAAAAACACAACTTCAATTTTGCATTGTTTTGTGCATTACTAATTTATTTCTCGCTAGATCCACCCACGTACCGCTGTCGTGGTCGGAGCCCGCGATCCAGTCGGACGTCGGGGACGGCGGAGCGACGTACGGAGGCGGAGCACACAACAGAGACATAGCGGTGTGGGAGACAGCCGTTGCACAAGGTCCATTGGCAAGTCGCTACCGCGCTGGGAAACTACGCAGGACTACTCCGAAGATTCGTTCAACAACGCATTCCGGGCTATGTATCCTCTCGTTTTTTGGTGCTGGCGTTCCCCAAGGTCGAAACTTGGAATCAGACATCGTCTTCCATGTCGGAACAAACGTGCACTGTTCTGGCTTGTGTGTTTCTTGGCGACAAACTAAAAATGAAATACCATGGACCACACAAATCGACGGTGATTACTTACAAGCAGGCATTTTCAATGGAATAGTGGACGCCGTAGTTGAAGCACCATCATTGAACTACCGGTGTCCTTTACAGGTAATTGGAAATCCAGACAATAATTTCACGAAACACTAACATAATCACGCACTTGCATAACACACTCTGGTAATTAATCAGTCTCACATTCAGAGAACGAATCGCAGCTGCTGAAGAGTCAAGGGCATACAACAAAACATCTGTGGCCCAGAATAGTGAATGTCCACTTCTCCAATCATTACCACAATCACTCGCACATGGTTGCTTCGCGAGCGGTTCATCTGGTGATCAGATCAGAACAGAACAGAAGTGGGTCAGTGGAGAAGAAATCGAAC